>PVIC010040256.1:0-16748 GCA_004025085.1 Thryonomys swinderianus
AATATACAACAGAGTCATTGAGAGAGAAATTGGGGAGTCAATTCCTTTCACAACAAATGAAATATCTAGGAATCAATCTAACAAAGGAGGTGAAAGACCTCTACTCTGAAAATGACAGCACTATGAAAAAAGGAGTTTGAAGAGGATATCAGAAAATGGAAAGACATTCCTTGCTCCTGGGTAGGAAGAACCAATATGATAAAAATGGCTATACTATCACAACTACTATACAGATTCAATGCTGATTGAATACTATACTGATTGAAATCCCAACAGCATACTTCACAGATCTAGAGAAAATAATCCAAAAATTCATCTGGAACCATAGCAAAAGCAATTCTAGGCAACAAGGAGATGGCAGGGGGTATCACAATCCCCAACTTGAAACTATACTACAAAGCCACAGTGATAAAAATTGCATGGCACTGGCAAAGTAACAGACCTAGGATCAGTGGAACAGATTAGAAGATTCAGAAACAACTCCAGATCCACTAAGCCACCTCATCTTTGACAAAAGAGCCAATTATCCTCAATGGAAGAAAGATAGCCTTTTTAACAAATGGTGCTGGAAAAACTGGGCTTTAACCTGCCAAAGACTAAGGCTAGAACTAGCTCTCTCACCATGCACTAAACTCAGATCAAAGTGGATTAGAGACCTAAATATTAAAAGAGAAACAATAAACCTGCTGCAAAACAGATTAGGTAGAACTCTTGGAGACATTGGCTTAGGCAAAGACTTTATGAACAAAATCTTGATAGGACAAGAACTAGCAGAAGGAATCAGCAAATGGGACCTCATCCTATCAAAAAGCTTCTGCACAGCAAAAGAAACACTAGCAGAGTGAAAAGACAACTTATAATGTAGGAAAAAATTTTTACCAGCTGTTTCTCAGACTAAGAGCTACTACCTAAAATACATAAAGAGCTTATAAAGATAAGCCTTCCCCAATTTAAAGACCAATTCAAAAAAGGGCATGTGAAATGAAAACTTTTCAGAGGAAGAAGAGCAGCTAAGAAGCACATGAAGAAATGCTCAACATCTCTGGTCATTCAAGAGATGCAGATGAAAACAACAGTGAGATTTCATTTCACTCCACAAAGAATGCATACTATCTCAAAATTAGCCAGGAACAAATGTTGGTGAGGCTGTGGGGAGAAAGGAACACTTCTCTACTGTTGGTGAGATTGTAGAGTGGAACAACCACTATGAAGATCAGTGTGGAGATTCCTCAAAAAACTAGGATTAGAGGTCCAATTTGATCCTGCTATTCCCCTGCTAGGTATATATATGAAAGAATTAAAAGCAGCAGATTTGCATCCATGTTTCTAGCAGCACAGTTTGTGATAGCTAAATCTTGGAAACAACCCAAATGCCAATCAACTGGAGACTGGATAAAGAAGATGTGTATTTTTTTTTTATAAAATGGAGTATACTCTGCCATAAAAAATGACAAGTTTGAGTCATTTGTACTCAAATAGATGTACCTTGAGGACATACTCATAGGTTAAATAAATAGGTCACAGATGTGTAAATACCATATATTTTCTTTGGTATGAGAAACTGAAGGTGTAAACAAGTTCTAGAATGTATGATAGATATTGTGAAATAAAAAATATTCAAAGGGAAAAGGGAGGTAAGTAAAAAGGGGACAGAAAAAATGTGATGGTTAAAAAAGGAAACAAAATTATGTCTATAGGGCATGGAAGAATGGTAGGGTGGGCAGAGGAATGGGAAAAAATGAGAAGTCGTGTCATATACTGGTCCAAATTCTCAATGTTGAGTGTGATCATGATGTGCATATGAAATGTACCAATCAAGATTCAAATCTTAAAAAAAAGAAAACAGCATACTACTATTCAACTTTGGAGGAGCTGATTAAAAAATAAATTCATTAGAGGCCAGGGATGTGGCTCAGTGGTTCCAACACCTGTCTCACAAGTATATGAGCCCAATTCCTGGTACAAAAAACAATCACTAATTATCCCCAACATGAACCAAAAGTCTAACAGTAGTCATCTCTGAATTGTGGGAATATCACTGGTATTTCTTTTCTTTCCTCTGTACTTTTTTTTTCAAGTTCTATTACTGTGTATTAATTTCCCCCAAAAAATCACTGTTTTATGAGTTCAAGATTAAACATTGTGTGATGCTGTTTTAAACATTGTGCTGTTGACAGTCAGCAAACTGCTTTCTATTTCAGGTTGCTGAGAACAGATGGTCCTGCAGATCTCCTTTGGGTCACTACCTTTATGGGGTGGTAACTAAGGGGTCCTTCCTTTAATAGGATGAGAGGACTGAGCTTGTAGCATTCTTTTCTCCTCTGGAAGGACCTGTGAACAACAGAGAGGGAACACGGCTGGGACAACCAGTGAGAAAACAAACCAAGTAGTCGGTCAGATCTTGAGCTCTGGTGGGTGCCGTTATAATTTAGGTCTTTGTAAACTACAAACTTTGCATGGAAAGAGGCCAGACAGTAAATCTTTTTGGCTTTGCAGGCCACATGATCTCTGTCACAAGTACTGAACTTTGATGCTGTGAAGTGGCTGGGCCTATACACAATGGATAAGTGTGGCTGTTTTCCAATAAAATTTTATCTACAAAGAAAGCAGTCTGCCTAATCCAGAAGAACTCCAGTTTCCTAACATAGCTGAAGCATCTGAGGTGATCAGGTACAAGCCAAATCACTTCCTGAAATGGATGGGTCATTACTGAAGATCACTCTTCACACACCTGTCACTCTGAGAGTGGCTCTACACAAAAGAAGGTGCACTATCATGCTTATATTTTTGGCCACTGAAGTCGTTGGTCTTTGTCCCCAAGTATCTTAAGTTTGCATATGAATCTTTCTTGCTGTTGCTGTTATTCTTTTTTTGTTTGCTGAAAACTGAGGTTATTATGTAGTTGAGGCCAATCTTAATCTTGCTGGGTAGCCCAGGCTGCCATGAACTCTCAAACCTCTCTGAAAAGTGTATCAAAACAGAAAGCTCAAGATAAAGTAAATCAAAGTATAGGAAAGCTAGCAGTGTGCACTGAAGCCAGCAAAAGTTATGTCTAAACAATCATTATAAATATGATATAATATTGACTAATAAACACGAGTAAAACATATGATGCAAGAAAAAGTATTGAATAGAGAATGGACCCAAGGCTTTTGCACTGAAATGCACCCCCAGCCCATTTTAACTTTTTATTTTGATACAGGGTTTTGTTAGGTGACTATGTTGCTCAGAAGTCCAAACTTGTGATCCTCTTGCTTCAGCCTCCTGAGTACTGGGGTTATAAGCATGTATCACTGCACCTGGCTCTGAGTCTGCATTTAAATTCTACCCACCTAACTCATACAGTGATATATAAATAGAAGGTAACTCATTTAGTGATATGTAAATAAATGCACCCTTGCTGAATACTGAATGAATGAAAATCTTCTTTTACCAAGCTGGTGTGAAATGTAGTTCTTGAGCGTCACCTCCTGGGAACTACTTCAGGCAGACTTCACCTTGAATGAGATATACTCTGTCCCTCATATTAGGTGAATGACCTAAACAAGGAAGCCAAGGAGAAGAGACAGGATGCCAGATCACATAGAAAGTATCAGGGATCAGGTATCTGCTGTTCTCCTCTTCCAGCATGGTCAAATGGCCAGCCTGCAAGTAGCAGTGTTGGGCCCACAAACACACTATACTTTCTAGAGGAATTTGATACTGTCTAGGGCAGGAACTTTCTAGTTGTTTTTAGAAGATTTCAGTGCAAAGAACCACAGGTAGGCCTGGCTAAACCTGCCACTGATTCTTCTCGGTGACTGTTTTCAAGTTGATAGAGTGTAGGAGTCCTTAGATCATCATCATCTTCTCCTTCTCCTTCTCCTTCTCCTTCTCCTTCTCCTTCTCCTTCTTCTTCCTCTTCTTCTTCCTCTTCCTCTTCCTCTTCTTTTTCTTCTTCTTTTTTTTTTTTTTTGCTTTTTGAGACAGGGTCTCACTTTGTAGTTCAGGCTGGCCTTGAGCTCACTATGGTGCCCAGGCAAGCCGCTGAGAACTCAGCAATCCTCCTGTCTCTGCCTTCCGAGTGCTGGGATTACAGGCGTGAGCCACCACCTCCGGCATTGTGGTATGCGGCATTGATTATTGGTGGGCGTGTCTCCACGCCCAGCATTATATGTGGTTACCGGGGATCGAACTCAGGACCTTGCACTTGCGAGGCAGGCGTTCTTCCTCTTCTTCTTCTTCTTCCTTTTCCTCTTCCTCTTCTTCTTCTTTCTCCTCCTCCTCCTCTTCCTCTTCTTCTTCTTTCTTCTTCTTCCTCCTCCTCCTCCTTCTTCTTTCTTCTTCTTCTTCTTCTCCTTCTCCTCCTCCTCCTCTTCTTCTTCTTCTTCCTCCTCCTCCTTCCTCCTCTTCCCCCCTTCCCCCTCTCCCCCTCCCCCACCTTCTTTTTTTGATACAGTCTTGCTATGGAGTTCAGGTGGCCTTAAACTCTCTATATGGCCCAGGCTGTCCTCAAATTTATAGCTCTTGCCTTGGCCTCCTGGGTGTGGGGATTATAGACTTGTGCTACCATGCCCAGCCTCTTCCTTAGGTTTCCATGATGACACTGTGCAACTTCCATACCTCTTGCAGTCCTTTGGCTCAGTGAAGCCAGAAAAGGGGTCACTTTGTGAAGAAACTCTCTTCACCAACCTCCACAAATGTAAAACATAATCAGGCAGAAATTAACAGGTGAATCCCAGCAGCATCTTCATCCAAGAGGACCCCCTCAATGGGTCCAGATGGAGCCCACAGCCCCACCTCTGTGGGCCTCTTGGTACATCAAATAAGTGAATAAGGACCTCCCTTATTCACTGCTAAGGGAGGGAATTTAGAATTGCATCACCTCCAACTGCAAGAACCTGAGTGTGAGGCCAGGTCTGAGTTCAGATTTTAAGCAATGGTAATAAACAAAGCACTTGCTAAAATTTAGGCCGAGTCAGAAAGCCTCCCGAAGTAACTATTTTGCAGGGGCTTACCCGATCTTCAAGCTGGGTGTGTGTGAATGCATACCTATGTGGACATAAGCACAGAATAGAAAACATATGCAGTAGGCACAGATATATCTGATGATATTCACATTTCTAAGTGAAATTAATAGTCATTAAGAAGATGTGAAAAATCCAGAGGTCAGAAATCAAATCCTGGAACTCTGAATTCCCTACCACTCATTTTACTCCAGTGACAATCACTATGAGCATAGAGATTTCTGCAGAGAGGCCCATGGAAAACACAGACAAATGAGGAAAAAGAAAAACTAGAGCACAGAATAATTCCAGGGAGACATCTCAGGGTAAACACTGTGCATGCCTGGCATGCTAAGCACAGATCTGGCCACTGGCCCCGGCCATGCAAGTGGCACAAATTCTAAGTCATGTTAGATGTCTATGAGAGGGGCTGTGGCTCTGCAGGAGGCAAGCACAGCACAGAACAGGGCAGGCTACTCACGCTGTCGTTGCTTCCTTTGTTGTCCTCATACTTGGTTTCTATATGGATGGAGAATTTTGGCAGAAAGGAACACTATGGAGAAAAAGAAAACTTTCATTAGCACATCGCTTTTTCTCTTTGCATATTCCACGTGGCCTCTGGCTATTCTCCTTGGCTAGAGATGTTCAGATACTATGTTCACATCCAAAGTCAGACAAGAAAAGTTGCCTTCAGGAGTCTGAACAGAGTTCTTCCAGAAGAAAAATCCTGAGACCGTAACCAGAATGGATGGCAGGTGCCTCCTCACCTCGAGCCACTTCCAAAAGGAATATATTCTGTAGGTCCTGCCACCGGCTTTAGAACAACAATCCCCAACACAGAGGTTGGTTCTAGGTCCAGGGGGAGCTTAAACTGCCATAGCTGGGTCCTGGGGACTGTGCTCTCACTTTCATACATAGTTAGGGAAGAAGAGCATGAGGGCTTTACAACCAGAGATGATTGAAATCAGATAGATCTGCCTTTATTTAGTTGTTCACATTACTGAGGATTGATCCATATCTTTCTTTATTTTTTATTTTGAGACAGGGTCTAGCTAACATGCCCAGGCTGGGCTCAAACTTAGGATCCTCCTGCCTTGGCCTCACAGTGTTAGGATTACAGGTGTTTTCCACCAAGCCCAGTTTGATCTGGCTCTTAACGTGTGACTTTGGATGAGTCATTTAATTTCTTTGAGCCCCAGCATGATTCAAACAGGAATAACATGACATAGGAATGACATTGTGATGGTTAAGCATGATGATGTACATAAAAAAACCCAGCCCTTGTGCTGAGGGGCTGGAGCATAGCTCGGAGGTAGAGCGTGTATATTTAAGGCCCTGGATCTAACCCTCAGAACACATATCCTTTGCAGAATGCCTGCTCAGAGCTCAGCACAGTAGTGATCAGTCTGAGGCTGCAGCTGAGTCTGGTCAGAAAAGGGAACCCCTCTTTTTGGCTGTACAGGGGACAGGCCCTGAAATGAAATACCATTCTGGTGTCTCAGTGTTGCTGAGTCCCATTCTGTGTGTCTGGTACATCTGAGAAGTCAAGGCATCTTGAAAAGAGCATTTTGATGGTTATCGGAATAACCACCCTCCTGCTGGCATAAGCAAGGCATTAACTTCCTCAGCCACCAGAGAAGAGATTGAAGGCTAATGGAAAAATGACCCAGCCACCCCACTGGGAGCAGCAAATGTTGGGGAAATGAGGCTCGGCTTGATCTGGTCGCATCTCCCTTAGTACTAATCCAACTCTCAGAATACATGCATGCTCTCTACTTGAGACATGCTCTGGACACTTCAAACTCTCACTCCCCTATTCCTTGCCACAACTCCAAGGGACAGGTTTGCAGTCACAACCTGTGCATCGCAGAGTCAGACCTGAAAGCCAGGCACCCTGGTCCCAGCGTCCATGTTCTTTGTAAACCGGTGGTTCTTGAAGCAAGCCCTTGGTCTAGCAGAAACAGCATCACCAGAACTTGTTAGAGATGCACATTCTCCAGCCCCACCCCAGCTGACCTGGACCCCAGCAAACCGTGTCACAAGCCCTCCAGGGTATGCCGATGCATGTTCTGGTCCCAAAGCCATTATACCATATTCGTGAGAGGGTAACAGAGAGGCCATCATCTAAGACCTCAAAGTCCACACTCCACTTCCGGCCCTATGGAGACCCAGGGCAAGAAGGCCACGGTCTTGGGCTGGAGGGTTAGCTCAGTGGTTCCGGCGCCTGCCTCGCAAGCGCCAGGACCTGAGTTCGATCCCCGGTAACCACATAGAATGCTGGGTGTGGAGACACGCCCACCAACAATCAACGCTGCATACCACAATGCCGGACATGATGGCTCACGCCTGCAATCCCAGCACTCGGGAGGCAGAGACAGGAGGATTGCTGAGTTCGCGGAGGCTTGCCTGGGCACCATAGTGAGCTCAGGGCCAGCCTGAACTACAAAGTGAGACCCTGTCTCAAAAAAAGAAAAAAAAAAAAAAAAAAAGAAGGCCACGGTCTGGGAGGAGCTGTGGCTAACTGCCCTGACTTCACATGTCTGTGTGGATGTGGCATCCATCCATCTTAATCTGAGGGAAACAAGCAATCTGAACCGTGACTGAGGAAACACAGAAACAATCCATTCCAGTAATTGCCTTTATGGAGGATGATGCCCAGAGATCATTCATTAACACCTTCTCTGCTGTTTCTTCTCTGGTGGCCTCTTACTGGGTAACTGCTCCCTCACGCCCAGTTCAGGTAAGTTCTGAGGATGGGGCTGCTCTTCAGCAGTGGAGACTGCACCGGATTCAGAGCCCCTGGCAGGGCTCTGACTGACTCTTGAACATGGGGAGAAGCACCTGCAGAGAGACCTTTCTAAAAACAACAAGCCTTTACATACAGCAGCAATGTTCTCCTTCTTAACCCATAATTCACCTGGGGTCAGCCAGATGAGTGAGTGAAAAGACCCATGAAAAAAGCCTAAGTGAGCCCAAGGGCTCCAAGTAGAAAACTGCAAGATTTTGTTCCAACAAACCTCTAAACCACTCAACTGAGTCAAACAAATGAATTTTAACATTTGGGTATCAAACCCAAATATGAAATGCAAAAGCCCCATGCAAATCAGCAGCTGTCGGTATTTTTGAGTCAAAGACTTTGGTTATTTTCATATCGGAAGATGAGGTGAATGCACCCGCCTTCAGCAAGGCCTCAGGAGGACCTGAACAAGCAGCTGGTCAGCATTTTCTCCTTGGGCAGGTGGCTTGGGACTGAGGATCCCTTTGGTGTAAGTGATGTCTGCAATGCGCAGATGACTCATGTTAAAATCAGAAGTCTCGGGCTCCAGGCTTTTCAGAGCTGTCAGTAAACCATTTCCTGTGAGGCATGCATCTTAAGATAAACTTGCCTGGCCTGTGCGAAAGTCCAGAAGTCCAGCCTACGAGTCCTAGCAAAGTTTGTCTTTCCTCTCCCCAAGGCTGGGCCTCTGCCTCCTTAGTTAGGCTCAGCTTTTCCTCCCTCCATCCCCGAGACAGGTTTTACCTTTCTTTTCCAGGGTCTGATTATTTTGACTCATAGTTTGAGGACTGTGATGGAAAACCTTACAACTTTCTTTCACTGGGTAGCTTATTTCTTTGTATCTCTTGCTCTTTGTGAATCTGAGAGAAACATTACCACCTTTACCCCAGTCGAAGTACTACGGTGAAAAGAGCAGACACACTGGAGTCAGCTGGGCTCCAATCTGACCTGACAGATGGGCAGATTATTCACCAGTCCTCGCCCAGTTTCTCCATTAATAGTGGGGACACTCCCTCTCAGCAGGAGCGTTCAGAACACCAGTGGGAGCATCCAGGTAACCCCCAGCACAGCACCTGGCACACTGCAGGTGCACAGGAGAAAAATATTCATCTAGTTCTTCTCTGGAACTTGACTCATTATTTCTTTGTTTTTACAGGGCTAGGGACTGAACCCAGGTCCTCACACTGGTTAGCAAGCCCTGTACCACTAAGCTGCCTCCCTAGGCCTTCACTGATTCTTTGTATCTTCCCTGCTTCCTTCCACAGCCTAAAAGCACAATGACAAAGTGACAGCTCTGAGAGACAGACAAGCACAAAATTCCTCAATGGTTTCTTCTCTATTTATAATCAATCCCATTTCTCTCTGTCTTCACAAAGCAACTTAGTTAAGAGTATGGTCAGAGCTGGCTGGCTCTACTTTTTTGCCTCTAGCCTCCCTTCAAACTGTGCCATTTGGTATGGAGATGGCTGATTCTCAAAGTACTTCCTTATCAGTGTGACTTTCCCACCCACCCTGACATCTTCTTTACACTACTCACCATGACCGAGTATAACCTCTGTCATGAACAGTAGTTCTTTCTCAGTCTCTTCCCTCTTATACCCTTCCCGGATAAATAACCTCTTTTCTTCTTGCTCCAAACCGGTTCACCATCTCATCTGTTTTGGACTTTCATCTATTTTGGACTTTTTTATGACCTCTCCTCTCCCCAAGCTTGTCTCTAGCTAGCAATCTTCCTGCCCTATCTTCTCTGAGTGCTAAGATTATAGGCATTTATCACCACACCCAGGTTTTCACTGTTTTTTGTTTTGTTTTGTTTTTTGTTTTGAGACATGGTCTCACTTTGTGATTCAGGCTGGCCCTGAGCTCACTATGTGGCCCAGGCAAGCCTCGAACTCAGCAATCCTCCTGTCTCTGCCTCCTGGGTGCTGGGATTACACGCGTGAGCCACCGGGTCCGGCACTGTGGTATGTGGTATTGATTGCTGGTGGGCGTGAGTCACCATGCCCAGCATTTGTATATGGTTACCAGGATCGAACTCAGGACCTTTGCACTTGCAAGGAAGGCGCCGGAACCATTGAGCCAGATCTCCGGCCCAGGTTTTCACTTTTTAAAGTCTCATTATATAGTAAGCAATCCAGCTGGCCTTGAATTTACTAAACGCCCCTGGTTGACTTTGAGTTTATGATTCTCTTGCATCAGCCTCCCAGGTGCTGAGATTACAGCTGTGTACCACTAGCATGAGTGCATGCGTGAGTGCGTAGTGCGTGCGTGTGTGCCTGTGCCTTTAACATCAACACTTTTCGCCTCTCTAGCTCCCTTAGTTCACCCCCACCAAGGGTCCTACAGGTAACCATATGTGTAAGGTTCAAATTGAACTCAAATATTCTCCCTCCTCACATTAATTTCCTAGAGACATTCAGGCTCAAGCTACCACAAACTGGATAGCTTAAATAACATCAGTTCTCTCACAGTTCTGGAAGTCTGGATCTCAGTGTGGGCGGGACTGCACTCCCTCTGAAGGCTCTTGGGGAAGCACCCTTCCCTGTTGTGTCCAGCTTCCGGTGTCCTTGGGTATCCCATGACTTGTGGCTGCCATCACTCCAGTCAGTCTCCTTCAGGTCTCCTCTTCCCTCTGGGTGTGTCCATGCCTGCTTCCTTCTTATGAGGACCCCAGTCAGCACATACTGGGCCCCCTGAAACTTAGGTTTACTCCCCAGGACTTCTGGTTGCCAGGGTTTTTGCCCACAATTCTCTCAGCCTGAGATTTCCTTCCTGAATCTTTTCAAAGACCATCTCCAATACCACTTCTGACTGATTATCCCACAGGGTGGGCAGCATTCTGTTTGCCCCTTTGTCACGGTTCACATCTCCTTTGCCCTCATTACTGTGAGCCCTCTGTGTGCTTGGTGACCAACCAGATGACAAGCCTTGACCATGTTCTTCTCATTTTCCAACAGGACGCTCCTCCCTGATGCCCCATGGCCACCAGGAATGGTGTCTGTCATAGTCAGCCCAGTTACTCAGCATCAGAACAGCCCCTTTAGTTTAAGTTTATTCATACAATGCTTTCTGTAATTAAAATTTCTGCTATGGCTAGAAACAGCATCTAGCCCAGTCATTCTCGAACATCTAGGAAGACCTCTCCTTCCAACTCTGGATCTTCTCAAGATCCACTGGCATTTCCCTGGGTGAGGACTGCATGTCTCTGAAGGACCTGTTAGGAGTGTGGGATTAGAAAAGATTTGTGGGCCAGGGATGTAGCTCAGTGTGCCTTACCTGCCGGGCAAGCCCAAGGTCCTGAGTTTGATTTCTGGTGGGGGAACAGGGGAGAAGCCACGAAACTTGCTATGACCACACTCTAACCTGCTCCAAGAAAGGGGACATCAGAACTGTCAGCCACTGTGTAAAACTGAGTTGCTTAAGGGATTTGAAGACTCCTAGGCTCCTTCCAGTTCCATTTGGTCCATCACAACAGGGAAGAACGAGCAAAGGCCACCGGGGGCAGAGTGCTGAGATGGGCCTGTGCCCATCAGCTGCAAAGCCCTCACCTTCTGTGGGTTGCTCCCAGTTTACTCCCAGGCTGTGGCTTCCCAGTTTACTCCCTAAAGCTCTTGGAGGGTGCACAGCCAGCCTTTGACAGACCAGTGTCAGGACAGTCACTGCTGAGATTCTGCCACAGTATCCGAGACCTCACTTTCTAAAGGGCAGAGACGATTTGTTGGTTTTGAAGTTGTGTGCGGACCAGGCAGCTAGGACCTGAGAAAGGCCTCTGGGAGCTGGGGGCACAGCTAGCTGGAAAATGGGACCTCAATCCTACCAGTGCAAGGCAGTGAACCCCAGCAATGACCAGTGAGCTTAGAAGAGGACCCTAAACCCCAGATAAGACTGGAGACTTGGATGACGCCTCAGTTTCAACCTGCCCACAGACTCAGTTAACCAGGGCCCCAACTCCTGCCCAACATGGACTGTAAGAGAACAAATTTATGTGGTTTTAAAGTTGCTAAGTTTGTGGGAGATTTGTTACACAGCAACAGAAAACCAATCTAACACCCCACCTGCCCACTGCTTCCCTTCCAGATCACCCATCTGGCCTTCATCTGACTAAGCACCAGTCACACTGAGGCTGGAACATGTCCAGGGGGTTTGTCCTCTCCCTGACTTTGAATTCCATCCGTGACTACCTGCTTCGTCAATGGTCACAGCTTATAGCTCAGGAGACATTCACTGGAAACTGAGCTGGAGAGAACTCGTCCTCAATGACTGCTGCACCTATGTAGTGCTGTGCACCTGGCCCACAGAGAGGACGTGTGGTGATTCAGTAGCAAAAACAGTCTTCACCTCTAGCCCCAGCTCCTATTTGCGCCAGCTGTGATTCTGGGCACATTTCTTTGGCCCTATGGGTCCTCATTCGTCCCAGAGACAATTCCAGCCTCCTCGCTGGGAGGGGCAGGTTAAGGAGGCAGTGAATCTTCAGGGCCCCGTGTACTGGAGGACTGCTGGCCAGGTCCACCAAAGCCCTCTCTGGGAAGCTCCCATGAACAGTACGGACATTTACACAAACATGTTTACTAGAAATACTTAAGACTGAGCTGGAGGAGGATCTGTCAAGGGTGCACTGGAGGCGATGAGCTTACTGAACCTTGGCCGGCAGTGGGCAGGACCCTTGAAGGCTTTTCCCTCGGCAGGGAGCAGGTCTGGGGTCCTCCCACCTCAGCGTGAAGCCCTGGCCTGAGGACTCTGCTTAGTTCTGGCTCAGTTCTCGGTAGCTCCTCCTTCTAGGCAACTGCTCCTTCCCTTTGCCTTTCCTGAACCCCTGCTGATTTCATGCAAGGAAACAAGAATTCTTCAGGGGCGCCAAGCCCTTTCTTTTCTCTCCTTGATCTAAAGGCTTTATGCTTACTTGTTCTTTCAGCAAAACTATAAAAACTAATGCTCAGAAAAACTGAAAGTGCATCAAAGTCAGGCTCATGCTATAATCTCTGCCCTCCAGTAGGCTGAGGCAGTAGGACCGCAAGTTAGTAACTGAGCAACTTGACAATTTAGATAGAAACTTGTCTCAAAATGAAAAAGAGCTGGGGTGTAGTTCAGTGATATAAAACTTGCATAGCATGTGTGAGACCCAGGGTTTAATCCCCAGTCCAAAAAATAAAAATAAAAAAAAAGAAGCTAGGAACCCCAGGTTCCATATGACTTTGCTTATAGACAAAAGGTCAGGACAGGACACTTGAGGCCCTGTCCCCAGAGCTGGGTACACCAGGAATCATGCCTGCCACTTCCTCCGGGCTCACCGAAGAGCTGGAATCCTCTCTCATGAAAAAATTTTCTCCTTGACTCAAGGTACAGTTTAGAAGGGAAAATAGATCAAAATGAAAATTATAAAAAATATGCTCTTAATTTTGCCCAGGAATTGTTTAGCCTCCAATCTTCTAAAAGCCACTGCAGAACCTCTGTGGTCACCTCATGTTGGATTTCCCAGCAGAGACACTCCCCAGCTGGAGGACTCTTCCTCCCATCCCTGCCCTCCGCTTCTCACCCTGTGCAGCTCCTGGTGTCCACTATCTGCACATCTTTAACTGGGATTCTAAACCCAGTGGAATTCACTGGGATGAACCACTTACTGAAAAGCATCACTAGATCCCTGTATAATCTCTGGCACCTAAAAGTGGGTATGGAGGGAGGGGATGGTTCTTGGTGGAATGTTTAGATGCATCTTTCTGGAGCTTCTGGAAGTGATAAGTGGATCTGCACAGTCAGGAAGAGGAATGCCGGAGAGTCATTTCCCGACCCACCCCTCCCAGGTTTGGCGTCAGGAAACCAGACCAGTGCATGCCAAACACAGAGCAGTGCTGTAGCAGTTCGCTACAGATCCACTTCAGAAAAATGAAAGAGCTATTTTTGGTCCTGTGATTGATCAGGGTTGCTATGGCAATAAGAAACACTCATGAGAACAAAATTCAATGTAGGTAAACCAGAGTCTTAAAGAGAAAGGGTTAAATGCATGTGGAATTTCAGAGTCAGTTTCTCGGGGTGCTGAAGCTTCCACGCCTGTCTGGGGAGAGAGGCTACACTGTGCAGAACAGGAGCCCAGGGTGACATATCTGTTTCTCCAGGGCCTGATCTTCAGGAGCAGGGAGCGGCAGAACTTCCTGTTCATTTTGAAGACTGTCCTTATTTTCATCCAAGGATTCCCCACTCCCCCATCTTTCAATCTACAGCAAAAACTCTTATCCATACCAGTTTACAACATAAAATAAAAATAAAATTTACTCTAACAGTGCATCTCAAAAACCTACTTAATGAGGTCTCATCTTCCAGGCTTCTTAAAACCAGAATTCATGGGCCAGGGTTTAGCTCAGTGGTTCTGGCATCCGCCTGGCAAGTGCAAAGTCCTGAGTTTGATTCCTAGTACTACATATTCCAATGCTGCCTGTGGTGGCTCACACCTGTAATCCCAGCACTCAGGAGGCAGAGGCAGGAGGACTGCTGAGTTTGAGGCTTGCCTGGATTATACAGTGAGCACAGGGCCAGCCTGAACTATAAAGCGAGACCCTGTTTCAAAAAAGCTAAAACAAACAAAAAACCAACCCAGAATTCAGGACTCTCTCCTGTTTGTTTCAGTCAATGAGCCCATTCCCCAAGTCTAGAGCCGATTTCTTTTCTTTTAAAACTGCTTTTCAAGGGTTGGAGCATGTGCTTAGAAGGCACAAGGTTCTGAGTTCAAATCTCACTACTAAATGAAATAAACCAACAGCTTTGTTCACACAATTTACCCACCTCAAGTATACAAATTAATGATTCTCAGTATATTCACAAAGTTTTGTCACCATTGCCACAATCTAATTTTAGGATATTTTCACCATTCGGCAAAGAAGTCTAGCATTTATTAGCAGTCACTTCCCTGCTCCCACCCATCCCCCAGTACTACACTGTAAGCAGCTGTGTCTCCCCTTACTGTTTCCATGATTACTTTATTTTAGATGTCTCCCAGAAATGAAATCACATATGTGTTTTTGAGGTCTAGCTTCTCACTCCTCTTCACCAACCCAAATCCTCCTGTGTCTGAGGATCACACTTTACATGGGTCTTATAATCAAGGAAGTTAAATGGAAGGGCCAGGAAGCTGCGTTGGGGTTGATGAAGCATTAGTTTTAAAAAGATCATTTCCTTTTAACTTTACTGGAACTTGAGATATTTCTCCCTTGTCACCTGGCCCGAACAGCATGCAATGCATGTTCCTTGCTATTAATGAGCCTAAGACCACCTGCAGACCGCCCTGCTCCCTGATGGAGTCACCTGAAGATCACATTGATTTGCCAGCACTAATAGGCTGTAATATCATATTAAATGTCCTCCAAGGCCATGTGGGGAATTTCAACTTGAGAGGGAACCATTAATAAAATTAAATTTGAAAATGTTTCTAGTTTTTACTAGTAGAACACTCACTTTCAGAATGTTCCAAAGTGCTGGTGAGATCAAGTTAGAGTTCTGAAGCTCCTAGACGGTAAGTGTGAAAAAGGGCTGAAGTGACTAGAAATTAATGTGAAAAGCCAGCATTGCTTGTAAAGCAGGAGACTAGGTGGTGAATGTGCATGTAGAAATAGTTGGCATCTGTTTATCTTATCTCGAGCCAAGGATTTGTTAAGTTGTTAAATTGCCTGGGCTGGGTTTGAACTTGCAATCTTCCTGTCTCATCTTCCCAGAGTGCTGGGATTACAGTTGTGTGCTCAGCTTCTCTCCACTTTTTAAAATCTTCATCAGGAAACTTTTCTCTTTCCATGTTGGCAGAATTCTTGCCCTACTTAGAAGGCAAAATAGAAACTTCTTCTTGGTTCATGGCAGATCTTCAGAGCACACTGAATTTCAAGAAGGTGTGTATATCTGCCTTCCCCACCTTTTCAGATATCAGTCTTCAGGCAGGTAGCCATGCAAAGGAAATAAAGAAGAACTCGTGGGATCCTTTTCCTGTTCTGAGGACCATGTGGGACTTTGTCCAGAAAGTGTGTGGTCATCACGACAGGGTGATTGAGAAGAACTTGCAAAGAAGACAGTTCCAGAAAATATGAAGAGAAACTCAAGTGGTGAAAAAAGTTAAAAAAAAATAATTAAAAGCAATGAGAAGAGAGAGACAGGGAATTGCATGTAAATAAGAGGCAAGGATGAATCTGGAGAGTGACTTCCCAAATATACCCTGCACAGGAAGAAAAATGTGCTGAAGAACAGCAGGAGGAGGAGAGAGGAAGAAGCCTGTGACAGGCGGGGCAGGGAAACAGCTGCTCGTCCTCCAGCCCACAGCGAGGGGATGCACTCACCCCCTGCTCCAGTCCCCAGTCTGAGCCACACACCTGGTGGTGATGCAGGGCTGTGAACAGAAGCACTGGTGCTGCACAAAGTGTGGTCCATGCCAGCACTTCTAGGAAGATGGCACAGGGGCACTAAATGTAGGCACGTGCAATCCAGAGCAGGACTTGTCAAGCCAGAGGCAAGGAGGATGTTCATGAATTCTGACTGATTCATAATAAAGGCAAAACAAGACCTTCAAAAGAAGGCTGACTACGTCAAATGACACTGAATTACATGTAAATAAATACATGGGAATGAATCAGAGTGATTTCCCCAAAATAGGTAGGCATGTGGCCAGGTAGGAAACTTTAAGATGGCAAGTTTTCTCAGTTCAAAACTGCGAAAATTCTCCACTTAAAAAATTACTCACTTGGGCTGAAGGGTTAGCTCAGTGGTTCTGGCGCCTGCCTCGCAAGTGCAAGGTCCTGAGTTGGATCCCTGGTAACCACATACCATGCTGGGCGTGGAGACTCATGCCCACCAGCCATCAATACCACATACCACAGTGCCGGGCGTGGTGGCTCACACCTGTAATCCCAGCACTCGGAGTCAGAGACAGGAGGATTGCTGAGTTCAAGGCTTGCCTGGGCTACATAGTGAGCTCAGAGTCAGCCTGAACCACAAAGTGAGACCCTGTCTCAAAAAAA
>PVIC010040257.1:0-16741 GCA_004025085.1 Thryonomys swinderianus
GGCAGAAACATGTATTTTTGAAGACTTACATTCACTCAGGAAGATGGTGTTTCAATGGTGAGCTTCTCTACCCATCTAAACTTTTTATATCTCATCTCTTGTAGGTATAAAGAATGAATAATTGCACCACGTTTGTCCTGTCTCAATTGGCTCTTTTAGGTATCCATCATATCATGCTTGTGCATGTATAATTGAGCTTCCAAAGTTAGCTCGCATTCTAGGCTGCTTCTTTGCTTAGTGCTCTTACCCCATCCCACGAGAATAGCATATTCACCCCCACAACCCTGATCCCACACTTAGGGCAGACTTTCCTGTCTCTGGCCCCTGCATGTATGGATCTTCTTTATTCTCATCCTTCTAGGATAGTTTTGAGTCTTCTGCTAGTTTATCAGCCAGAGGTCTCATCCCAGTCTTTTGCTCAGAATGCCATCTAGAAATCCTTACACTGGCACCGCTGAGTTATGAGCCGTCAGGATCTCAGGAACTGTGCCAGACCTCATGAATCAGAACCCACGTTTTCAGAGCTCTCTGGGTGATTCACATGCACACCAGAGTGTGAGCGGTGCTTCCAACTCCAACACTTTCCTCTTGGACTCTGCACTGGTGTCCTATCAATTACCTCTGGCTATCTCATGAGCAAAGGAGGCAACACTGCCATTCTCATTGTATTTGTCCACATGTTTTTCATTTGCTTTTCCTTCCTGGGTGTGTTTCAGTTGGTACCTTTTAAAGAACTGATATTATTAAAGGGAACTGAATCAGCTGCCTCTAATTTCTATATTTAAATGCTATGCGGTACAGATATATTTGCAATGAGTGATCTTGTTCTTGTTAATTAGTACATCGCCCCCCTCTCCCACACACTTATTTCAATTAAGGCCTTGTCTATAAAGAGGATCTTAACTCAGATCCACATAGCACAAAGGCATCTTGGGAAGTCGATGACTGAAACACTTTATTAAGGTCTCATGATGTATGCTACCCACCCTCTAAAACAAGAGCGCTTTTGTTTCTAATTGATTTTGCAGACCTCTTAGAAGCTTCTCCTGTGTGTGGGCTGCCTAGCCCTGCATGATCTTTTTTTTTTTTTTTAATATTTAAGAGTTAGTCTGTCTTAGTTGTCATTGAATATCGTTGGTTGTTTATAATTTGCTTTGTGTCTGACTCATGCTTCATCTAATTTGTTTTTTATTGAAAACTTGAAGACAGAATCTTATTTTCCACTGTACTGCTACTGCCATTGTACTTTAAATCTAATTTTCTAAACAATAGTGAATTTTAATATGTCATAATCAAACTTTTTTATGAAAAGAAATTCAGAGAACACTGTACAGAGATCTTATGGATTGTTTAATTCTTTCACTTAGATATCTTTAGAAAAAATCATTTTCTATAATCTCAAACTCCTAATTTGCATAGATATGATAAACTTTTCAGTACTAAATTAGGCTACAATTTATGTTCTACATTTTATTCCATGAACAAAGAAAAACTTAATTAGTACCAATTTTTGGTATTTTGTAATAGCAACTGGAGTGCACAAAGTGTACGTCTTTCCCTTCTTAAATGGATTTGGGGGTTCTTTAAAACTCAACCATAGATTCCCTTCTCATTGGCTAAATATTCTATCCTTAGAAAATACCCACTTCCATGGTTTCAGCTACACATGTAGACGATTGATTTAGTTTTTTGTTTAGCCATCTCATGCAATCTATAGGTTTGAAACTATCTATGTAATGTTATTATGTGAGTGATTCAAATACATCTTTAACTCAATATACATAAAATCAAATTACTAAATATCCCCTCACACAGCTGCAAGTAACTCTGAGAAAAGTCCTCTCTTTCTATTGTCTTTTGGCTTAATGCACTGTGGGGTCAGACATCTCTTAGATGCTGGCCCAGGAGTTGTTGGCCTTTCAGTTTGAATGCTTTCCTCTTGCCTAAAGATATGGTCAATAGTATGTCAGCAAGCCTAGCAGAGTTGAGCATTTAACACTCCAGGAGGAACAACACTTCAATTAGTAAGATACTTGACTTGGTGGACACATGTTCAAGCTTCTTCACCAGTTAAGAGGAGAATTTAAAGCCCTATAGATCCCTAGTGGGTTCAGATTCCAGTTCCTCCAGTATCAACCCACCCACTAATGCACCCTTTCTTGACTTTGCACCATTTCCTTTCTTGCTTTTTCTCTCACTCCTTACACTTCCTGTATCACTTCCAAAAATATTTTAATTCAAATGCTTTTCTTAGGTTGTGTTTTGGGAACCCAAACTAAGCAATTAGCATCTTTGGAGATTCATTCTTTTACTTTCTGTTTTTCTTTTCAAATATTCTTCACTAACTAAATTCTGCGTGGGTGAGATTATTGAACATGCTGTTACCGTGCACTTTGGGCAAAATGACTTTGAGGAAAAAAACACATAAAATATGTATGTGTGTGAGCTTCTGTGTATTAGGTATGATCCGAAGTAAAAGAACTTGAAAATGATTAGTAAACAGTATGACAGCTTTTGGTCATTGTTAGCATATAGTTATCTCGTGGTAATGTTGGCGATGGTAACATGAGGTCTTGGCAAACTATTCAAAAATTATTTCAAATAATCATGAACAGAAGATTAAACTTTTTATTTCAGTTCTGTTTAGGCAAGATGTACCCTTAAGAAAAGAATAGGTTTCATGCTCTAAGGTAAGGTAAAAATGTTAACAGACTGCATATTTTCTTTCTTTAAGATTCTCTGTTTTCATGTACCATGCTATTTAAAGAAGTACTAATTTTAAACTCTTCAAAATTGTTTTCCATTTCTCTTGTATTCTACTAGAAATGGACTCAGTGGGTGTGTTACTTGACAGTAGGCAGTTTTCTTGAATTAGAGGGAAACACCCAGCTGTAGGCACTCAGATATATACTAATTTAATTTTTATCCTCTGAATGTGGTATGCACTAAGCTTTATGCTAGGAGCCATGAATTCCAAAAGCTGTTGTCAGAAAAATGGTTTCCTAAAATTTACACAGTTTGATTACTGAGACTGTTGAATCTGTTACATCAGTGATGGTGAAACTTTTAGATGCTGTGTCCAAACAGCAACACAAAACCCACTTATTTAGTGCAAAGAGTTAATACTGCAATTAAACCTGAATAGTTAAAAAATAATCAAACAAACAAAAAAACCCTGAATAGTAAGGTTTGAATTTAGGGAAAAAAAACCTTATCTACCAACATCTTTTGTCTTAAAAGTTTAATAATAGAGCTTTCAGTGATACAAAAAGCTTTTTATTGAAAAGTGAAAGTTTACATTTGGCCTTCTTTTGGGAAAGTTTTGGTATTGTACACATGCTGACAATTCTACCGTAGCTCATATTTTGAGAACAATATATGTAGCATTCAGGTCATCTCTTAGTCTGTTTCTTGTGGCTCATTTGTTATAATTCAGACTGAAACAACTGCTCACAAGCATGAGATGCTCCAGTGAAAGTAAGAAAAGCAATATTAAGTGCTTTCATTGATTTAAAATTATTTGGCAGAAAACTCCACAAGTTAAGGATTTTATTTTTAGAACCACTAACTGTATTGTCCTTCGTCGTCCCTCCACACTCTGTCTTCTCGCATCTCAAGTGTTTCATGAAGGTCATAGAATTTATTTTTCCAGCTAGGAAATTCCAGTAGCTCAATTTCCAGATTTCTAACATCTAATCAGTGTAAACAAAGATCAAGTTATTAAAATTTGGCTTTATCTGGAGAAGAAAGAAAATATGAGATTGTCTCCATCTTATAGATCTGTAAAAACCTGTGACTAAAATTATCCTTTATAGCTGCTACTAGAAAATTCCCTGTTGATTTCCTGATGTTTTATAGGACTGTCACCAAAAGTAGAATTTTCTAAACATATTTTTCTTTTTTTGGAGACAGGGTCTTGCTTTGTAGTTCAGACTGGCCCTGAGCTCACTATGTAGCCCAGGCAAGCCTCGAACTCAGCAATCCTCCTGCCTCTGCCTCCTGAGTGCTGGGATTACAGGCGTGAGCCACCACGCTGGGCACTGTGGTATGTGGTATTGATTGCTGGTGGGCGTGAGTCACCACGCTCAGCATTGTATGTGGTTACTGGGATCGAACTCAGGACCTTGTGCTTGCAAGGCAGGCACCGGAACCACTGAGCTAAATCTCCAGCTCTCTAAACATATTTTTAGATTTGGAAAATATTTCAGCTGCATTCCTTTCAGGAATCTTCAGTTTTCTCTCAAGTGTTTTCATATGAAATATAATTTCTACTGTTTTTCCTATACCTTGTAGGTTTTTTTGTTCAGCACACATTAAAGTTTCCTGTGAAATCTGTAAAAATCAGGAGGTTCTTAAACCAGGCCACATCAGCGAACTGTGGATATTTTTGCCTCTTTCATTCATAAACAGCTTAATTTCATCAAAACAGGCTACAAATGTCTCCAGGACTCATTTTCTGTTCAACCATTGGACATTATTGTAAATAAGTAAAGGATTATACTGTGCCTGAACCACATCACGAAGTGCTTGAAACTGTCAAAAATGACACACAAGCCATAATACAATTCTTCATTTTTGTGACATCTTTGAGAGTATTGTCTAATTTTTTGCTACTGTCTCTAACACAAAGCTTCTTCTTGATGTGTAATACAATGAAACTGAATGATTGAATATTTTGCTTCTTTATCAAAGAACTGTGTGAAACCAGATGTCTCTCCCACCTTGCAAGATGCCCCACTACTAGTAATTGAAATCACTTTTTTCTGATCTTATGTCTTGTGACATAACAAAAAACAAAAAAGTTTCCATCATAGCATTGTAGATGTCTATCCCTGTGCTTTTTTTATATATATGACTTCAAATTATTTAATTTTTAGTTTATTTTTATCTTTATTGGTATATTATGTGTGTGTATAGATATAGATATAGATACAGATATAGATATAGATATATTATTTTTTACACAGGATTTTACCCTGTACCTCAGGCCAGCCCTGAACTCACTATGTAGCTCAGGCAAACCTAGAACTCAGCAATCCTCCTACCTTCTGAACGCTAGCACTGTGGTACTATATGTGGTTACTGTGGATCGAACCAGGGACCCTGCACCTGCTAGGCAGAAGCCAGAACCACTGTGCTAAAGTGCTGGCCCTCCCTTGTGTTCTTTCAGCCCAAGACACCAGTTTCATCAGTTCTCCTCCATTATGTTACCGAAAGCATAATTCAAAATTATTGCTAGCCTTGTGTGATTATTTGTATCTGTACTTTCATCCAAGCACATGCAGTAATTGGCTGCCTTTGGAAGTCAGTGGTGAGCTGCTGACTAATATTTTGCACCATGTGCAGAAGTCGACCTTTAACAGTCTTTGTGGCAAGTGGCATCCCAGAGATGGACTGCCTACTTTTATCCTTGTCTGAGAAGTCATAAAAAAGGAAATTACACCAAGAAAACACGGCCATTTTGAGAAAATTAGAGAGGGCCTTACCATGCCCTGCTATGCATAGTAAAATTTGAAACTGGCATATGTCAGATGCTTCAGAAACTAAGTTACTGGGGGCGCTACTTCCTCAATTGCCCTGCAAGAAACACCTCCCTTCAGGGTCACCAAGCTTGGCAACACTTTTGAGCCTGGGATCAAAGTGCTGTCTGACAACACATTTGCTATACAGAATATGCATGTAACTCTCTCCTGTTGTATTCAGTCAGTCTAAATAACTCTTTCTTGCTCTCTAAGAATGATCTTTCATTATCATTTTTCTTTTCTTGCTATAGTCTTTTTTTGGTGTTTAAGATCTAGGATCTAAGAAATACAAAATTAAAAGAAAAATGAAGCACCTGATGCAAATCTGTCTGTATTCCAAAAATAGCTAAGGCTGTTGAATGACGCTAAAGAATAATGTGATACTCCTGGAATCAGTAATCTATGACAGCGATGCTCAGCTGGGGTTCTCTTTGAATATGCTGACCACAGCACAAAGGAGCACAGTTCCACTGCCCGCCAGCTTCTGACCTGCTCTGAACAAAGGGATCTGTGTGCATTTCTTACATTGTGAGGGCTTCTGCTGAAATCACAGCCAGACCAAGCAAACATATGTATCCCTAACTTGTTTTCATAAATTCTCCACAAATGACTAAATATGATGCTTCAGATTCAAATATGCCAGGGGACAGGATTACACTGAACAAAACCCGTCTCATAATTAGAACATACCTTTGCTAAATCTTAGATATTAAATTTCAAATTGTCATAGGAAAATTAAAAGCTAAAAATGTAATGTTTTGAAACTGATAGCCAGGTCAGAAAAATACAATCTGAAACTTGGGTAAGTTAAGTTGCAGTTAATGAGCTGCAGCTCGATGCATCCTCACCTGGCGCCGCACCTCCTCTCTGCGCATGCGCACAGTCCCATGTGCGCTGTTACCTGACGCTCAGGCTGCTGAGGTGGCTTGGCTTCTGCGCTAACAGAGAAGCTCTGTGTCCCTGCTGTGGCACACTTGGCATAGGTTTGCCACTGCTGGGTTAGGTTACCTGGCAAATGAGAAGTAAAGATATTGATGACATTAAGGTTGCCAATCAGCTCATCTTGAATTGGGGACGTTATTTGAATTACTTAGATGCACCCAATTTTATCAGAAGGGTACTTTTTATAGGAAAAGAAAGGAAAAGAAACTGAATGATGACGACATGAAAAGAATTCAGCCCAGCATTGGTGGCCTTGAAAATAGGGAAGTGACAACATGAACCAAAGAATACAGGCGGCGTCTAGAAGCTGGGAAAGGCGAGGACATGGTTTCTCCCAAGGCCCTCGAGAAGGCAACACAGCTTTGCTCACATTCAGTTCTCCCTTGGTGGGACTGTGTGCTTCTGACCTCTAGGGCTGTACAGGTTAGCTCTTCTAAGTCACTGAGTTTGTCGTAATGTGTTAAAACACCACAGGAAACAAGCACAAAGCTTATGACAGTTCTTATTCTCACAGAGCTAATGAGCATTAGAGATGTTGAGGACAATGAGGAAAGACTAGCTAGTGACATTCCGGGTTGACCAAGTGTGACACTTCGAAAAACAAAACAAAACTTCTTGTGGGAAGGGTAAAATCCTTCTGTGCTGGGTAAAACAAGAACATGGAGGCCACAACTTCTGGATTTCCCTGATGATCATGAGTATACTAAAGCAGGCGGGAAAGTATTTGTGTGTGTGTGTGTGTGTGTGTGTGTGTGTGTGTGTGCGTGTGTGTGTGTTTTGAGACAGGGTCTCACTTTGTAGTTCAGGCTGGCTCTGAGCTCACTATGTAGTCTAGGCAAGCTTCGAACTCAGCAATCCTCCTGTCTCTGCCTCCCGAGTGCTGGGATTACAGACGTGAGCCACCATGCCCGGCAGTATAGTATTTCAAGAACATTTCTCTGTGTAGGTGAGGAATTCACTAAAGAAACAATCAGTTGGACCCATAGAAGTCTGAAGAATTGGAGGTGGGAATGTGATCAAGATTTAAAGGAGTCTGAAATGATTCTATTTTATATACTGCTTTTAAGACTTCCAAATTATACACCTTCAGCTCACAGCCCTCTCTAGACTCCTGCACTGACTATATACCCTAAATCTCTTCTTAGCTGTCTACTGAAGAACAACTCCAAATTCTTATTCTTCTCTCTCAATCTTGTTCCTGTCCTAGTGTTTTCCTTTTCAGTAAATAGTGCCTCTACATTTTAACTGTTTGTGGACAAAATGAATATCCTTGACTTCTCATTTTCTTGTGAGCCCCATATCAAATTCTCCCATAGCCCTCATGAAATCTAAGCATACAGTTGGCTGCACTTGACATGTATTTACAGAATTTATCTTGTCTCAGACACTCTCATCTGGTTTTCTTTGACAGCTTCGAACTATTCTTCTTCCATCCTTTTCCAGTTATTAGCTATTCTTAATGTAAAATCCAGGACAATTTTTTCTGAGACAGGGTCTCACTTTATAGTTCAGGCTGGCTCTGAGCTCACTAGGTAGCCCAGGCAAACCTTGAAGTCAGCAATCCTCCTGCCTCTGCTTCCTGAGTGCTGGGATTACAGGTGTGAGCCACCATGCCTGCATTGTGGTATATGGTGCTGATGGCTGGTGGATGTGAGTCACCACACCTGGTATTGTTGTATGTAGTTACCAGGATCGAACTCAGGACCTTGCACTTGCTAGGCAGGCACCAGAATCACTGAGCCAAACCTCCTGTCCCAGGATAATTAGTTTTAAAATGTAATTCTTAATTCTGTTCAAAACTTTCCACTGAAAACCAAAATCCTCTTAGCTATCCATGCAAGAAAAATAAAACTGTATATCCAGGGCTGGAGGGTTAGCTCAGTGGTTCTGGCGCCTGCCTCACAAGCGCAAGGTCCTGAGTTCGATCCCCGGTAACCACATATAATGCTGGGCGTGGAGACACGCCCACCAACAATCAACACCGCATACCACAGTGCCAGGTGTGGTGGCTCATGCCTGTAATCCCAGCACTCGGGAGGCAGAGACAGGAGGATTGCTGAGTTCGCGGCGGCTTGCCTGGGCGCCATAGTGAGCTCAGGGCCAGCCTGAACTACAAAGTGAGACCCTGTCTCAAAAAGCAAAAAAAAAAAAAAAAAAAAAAAAAAACTGTATATCCATGCAAAACTCTTATAAGAATGTTTTCAGCATTATAAAAAAATAATAATCCTTGGGCCAGAGATTTAGCTCAGTGGTTCCTATGCTTGCCTGACTTGCAAACTTAAGGTCCTGAGTTCAATCCTGGTAACCACATACAACAACACTGGGTGTGGTGACTCATGCCCACCAGCAATTAATACCACATACCATAGTGCCGGGTGTGGTGGCTCACACCTGTCATCCCAGCACTCAGGAGGCAGAGGCAGGGGGATTGCTGAGTTTGAGGCTTGCCTGGGCTCCACAGTGAGCTCAGGGCCAGTCTGAAATGTAAAGCAAAACCCTGTGTCAAAAAAAAAAAAATCCCCAAAGTAGAAACAGTTGGGCATGGTGTGTGCCTGTAATCCCAGTATTCAGGAGGCAGAGGCAGAAGAATCACCATGAATTTGAGGTCACCCTGGGCTACATGGAGAGTCAGAGCTAGTTTGAACTACACAGCGGGACTTTCTCAAACAAAACAAAACAAATAAGAAACCAAAAAATAGAAACAACCTAAATGTCCCCTAATTGATAAATGGAAAAGAAAATGTGGTATAACCACACAATGGGATATTATTTGGGAGTATAATAGAATGAAACATTGATGCATATTTGGAACATACTATATTACACACAGATAGCTAAAAGCATGCTAATTCAAAGAAATCTGTCACAAAATATCACCAGTTTTATTCTATTTATATGGAATTCCTCAAATAGGCAAATCTATAGACAGAAAGTAGATCATTGGTTGCCAGGGAACAGAGATGAATAGAAAGTACCTGCTAATGAGTGTGGAGTTTCTTTAGGGGTGGTGAAAATGTCCTGGAATTAGGCAACGATGATGTTTGCACAGCTTTAGAGGAAGGTGTGTAACTGATCAAAACGGCTTTTTCACGAAGGTAAAAGAAGATGGACAAAACACCTGCTTAATTCTTGCTGGTCTTGACTATATAAATTTGCTTCAACTTTCTTATTTAGAGAAGTTATGATTTAGATTTAATGTAGTTTAAATCATTAACATTGCTACTAAATATCTTCTGATTAAACCTTAAGGAAGGAAATAATCCAGGCATGAGATCTGTGAATAAGAGGAGGTTTCCTTCATAGGTGTAGAAGAAAATGAATACTATTTTTGAAACCTATCAATTTAGCCAGATTTTAGCAGGCCTGAGATTCTAGGACTCCAAGCAAGCCCATGGCTTCTTGATTAATTATGTGATTATTATGACTTTCAATCCAAATGGCATCCTAAGCAGAGTAAAACATAAAATACATTGGATCAATGAGTGTAATTATCATTCATTTGCTCATTGATTAATTTAGCCCTTTTTGAGCAAGTACTTTTTGTGCTCTCCCCAAGCCTAGAGCAGAAAAAAAGAATGTTATGTCTTTCTGATGATACAACTTTGAATCCAGTGGGAAGAACAGACATTAACCTAATAACAATACAAGTAAGACAACTGGGAAGCATATTACAAAGAATAACCAACAGGGAGATAATAAATGGACTTATCTGTGGAATTGGTAGTTGAAATAATGTGTACAGGAGAAGCAAGACTCAGTTCATTGAAGGTTGAAGGTACATTATGGCAGTAGGATAGTAGGGGATGACTTCAAAGGGTTTTAGGAAAAAGGATTGACATTTGACTGGAATAAATGACACAGCACAGGAACTGGCCGAGGACTGGTACCCTTGGAAGCCAGATGAAGAAGGAAGAAATATGGCTGTGCTGCAAGTCTTCAGTTTCCTTGGGAGCCTACAGATCAAACTGGGGAATTGTGATTGGAATCTTTAAAACAATCTCAGTCCCTAGAGTGTTGGAAAGAGATTATGTAGCAAAATTCACACGCTCAACAGATACTGTTGTTACATTGTGAAGATCAAATTAGCTAGACAGCACTGAGCTTAAACATGGAAATAACATTTAGATTATTATTAGTAACTCACAGTTTAAAATTTTGTATATTTGAATGATAATATCCTAATTTCATTATGACAGCATATTTTAGTGAATACAGAAAGCTTAAATTGAGCTAACAGCTATAAGTGAACTATTTTTGCTTTTTATTGCTTAAAGAAACATTTGCAGTAACATCTAATATTCTAGTCTAAACTATGTTTCTGATTCTAAGATAAAATTTAATATTAGAGGTAATATCTAATATTTACTTAATGTTGAGTAGTAGAACTAATGCTTCTGTTACTTCAGAGCATACTATAATTAATACGTACATTGTACTTCAGCTAATAATTACATATTTATCATGACCCTATTAAGTGTCAGATACTCTTATAGACATTGTGATTTAGCAGTGCACAAAATAGTTTTTAAAACTCTTCCCACTTGGAGCTTATATTACAGTCTGAAAAAACAAGTACTAAAAAGTAATTAAACAATAAGAAAAGTACATGCTATGTGTGAAAGTCATAAGTGTTATGAATAAAAAATTAAATTAAAGCAATGGTTTATAATTCCTAATAAGTAATCTACAATGATTCACTTATAATGTGCCACTAGAACAGGTCAGGCAGTGTACTGTATAGTTTAGAGGAAAGCATTGCAAGTTGAAAAACAAAACAAAACAAAACAAACATCCTAAAACAAAGCAAAACTCTGAGGTCAGAATATTCCCTTGGGAACTCTGGGAACAGTGAGTTTGTGTGAATGGAGCATAGAAAAAAAGAGAAGCGAGCAGGTGGAATAGGTATAGGCAGGTGTGAGATTCTCAGAACTTGCAGGCCAGTAGGTGACTGTGAAGACTTACAGTTGTTAGTTTTTCCTATTAAGAAGACTAGGGAATCGTGAAGCTGACAGGTGTGGTCTGATTTAAACTTAGAAGTAACACTCAGTTACTCTCCTGAGAAAAGACTAGGCAGAAGGATGGTGGCAGGGAGATCCGTTCAGAGACTGTGGAAATCCAGCGGGCGATATTATGATGGCTTGGGCCAGCCATACATTAATGAAAACTGTGTAGGATGTTGCATATGTACCCTGTAGGCAGGAGCATCCAAAGTTCTTGCCAGATTTGTTTGGGGTTATGTGAAAGGGAGCATTCTAGGGTCAACTCCTAGACTCTCTCTCTCTCTTTCTTTCTTTATCTCTTTCTCTTTCTTTATCTCTCTTTCTCTTTCTTTCTTTCTTTCTTTCTTTCTTTCTTTCTTTCTTTCTTTCTTTCTTTCTTTCTTTCTTTCTTTCTTTCTTTCTTTCTTTCTTTCTTTCTTTCTTTCTTTCTTTCTCTTTCTTTCTCTCTGTCTCTGTCTCTCCCTTCCTTCAGTAGTGGTACTAGGGATTGAATCAACTCCATGCAAGCACCCTGACACTGAGTCATATCATAGTCCTTTACCTTTCTATTTTCAGAAAGATATTTCTAAGTTGAGCAGACTGGCCTGGAACTTGGACGCTTCTTTCTTCAGGCTCTTAAGTAACAGAGATTACAGGCATGTCTGCTTCCATGCCCAGCAACTCCTTGATATTTCAGATTGATGTTTCCACTGAGTTGAGTGAAAGGTGGGAAGAGAAGCTAATTTGAAGGGAAGAATAAAGAATTTGAGTTTGATGACATTAAGTTGGAAATGGTCATTCAGAATTCAGTTATAGAAGTTGAATAAGGAGTTAAACATATAAATCTGAAGTTCAGAGGAGAAGAGCAGCCTGGGGATGCAAAATATGATTAAAAATACAGTGAGTATTTAAACTTTAAAAATATATAACATTGAAAGACATTGCCATCAATCCTTCTTAAAATATTCTCCCTCACTTTGAACATATTCATGCCATTGTTCTTGCCATTCTGTGAAGTGATTCCGGAGGTCCTTCTATCTTGGCTGCCTCAGTACCCCAAATGCATTTAAAATATTCATCTTTCAGAGTCATTTTGATCCTGAGGAAGAGCCAGAAGTCACATGTTGTCAGTTGCACCGGGTAAGGTGGGTGGAGACACCCTTTAATGTTTTTAGTAGCTTGCCTCTTTCTCGTGTGGTATTTGGCAGCATCATGTGCCATATTATTTTGATCATACCTCGTAAAGACACGTCTGCAAGAGGACTCACAGAACTGCTTCAGAAAGTGACAAAGTTGAAATAAATGTGTTCCAAGTAAGGTGGACTATATTGAAGGGGTATTAAAGGCAGTGCATCTTTTAGTACTGTAATATTTTTAAATTTATATATTTAAAAATTATCAAACACACTGTTTTCTTAAAAACTGTATTTTTGGACTACACTTCTTATTTCAAGCCATGGTTACCCACAAATTTAATAGAACAAAGAGATGTCTGAAGACAGTATAGATACTAGAAAGAGAAAATTTCCAAATATAAAAATCACAGAAAATTTTTATATTAACATAGTAATTAAAAGCAAAAATCAGTCCAAATAGAGCTGTTAATTCAATTGAAGTTTCCTGAAACTCAGGCAATAAACATAAACATAGGTAATTTCATATAGTTGAATTCAACACCGGAAACATACAGAAGAATTTAAAAAAGTAATCTGTAAATTGAGAAGAAAATAAAGAGTTGAGTTATTTTAGCTGAGGGAAGCATTTTAAGAAAACAGTATGGTTGATCAAGAAAATTGAGGGTTTAAAATTCGCTGTTGGGTTAAACATGTGGAAATCATTGGTGTCCTCAATAAGAATGATTTTAATGGAAGAGCATGAGCATAATCCTTATTGGCATGAGTGCAAGAGAAAATTGGAAAAGAGACATGAATAGAGACATCTCTTTCAAGTTTGCTGTAAAGGGCAATAATAAAATGGAGTGGATTAGAGATCTAAATATTAAAATAGAAACACTAAACCTGTTAGAAAATATGTTAGGTAGAACTCTTGAAGACACTGGCATAGGGAAAGACTTTATGAACAAAACCTCAGCAGCATGGGAACTAGCAGAATGAATTAACAACTGGGATCTCATGTTATTAAAACTTTGCACAGCAAGAGAAACCACCAACAGAATGAGAAGACAACCTATTATATGGGAAAGAATTTTTACCAGCTGTTTCCCAGATGAAGGACTACGATCGAGAGTATATAAAAAACCTTAAAAATCACCCCCCCTGGGGCTGGAGATTTAGCTCAGTGGTTCTGGTGCCTGCCTAGCAAGCTCAAGGTCCCTGGTTCGATCCTGGAAACCACATACAATAATGCCAGGTGTGGTGGCTTATGCCTGTAATCCCAGCACTTGGGAGGCAGAGGCAGGAGGATTGCTAAGTTTGAGGCTTGCCTGGGCTACATAGTTAGCTCAGGTCCAGCCTGAGCTACAAAGCGAGAATTTGTCAAAATAAAAAAAAAAATCCCCTAAAGATCCAATTCAAAAATGGGCATCTGAAATAAACAGACATTTTTTTTAGATGAAGAAGTAAAATCAAAAAGCAGTTAAGAAACAAATGAAGAAATACTCAGCATCATTGGTCATTCAAGAGATGCAGATGGAAACAACACTGAGATTCCATCTCACTCCACAGAGAGTGGCAACTATCACAAAATCAACCAACAACGAATGTTGGCAGGGCTGTAGGGAGAAATGATCCCTTTACTCCACAATCACTATGGAGATCAGTACGGAGATTCCTTAAAAAACTAGGACTCAAGGTTCCATTTGACACTGCTCTTCCCCTGCTTGCTGCGCAGAAGCTTTTTAGTGAGATGAGATCCCAGGTATTGATTCTTTCTGCTAGTTCCTGTGCTGCTGCAGTTTTGTTCATAAAGTCTTTCCCTATACCAATGTCTTCAATAGTTCTACCTAACATATTTTCTAGCAGGTTTAGTGTTTCTGTTTTTATTTGGGTCTCTAATCCATTTTGATCTTAGTTTGGTGCATGGAGAAAGAGAGATCTAGGTTTAATTTTTGGCGAGTTGAAACCCAGTTTTTCCACTTGTTAAAGAGGCTATCTTTCCTCCATCAAGGGATTGGCTCTTTTGTCAAAGATAAGGTGTCTTAGTATGTCTAGAGTTATTTCTGCATCTTCTACCCTGTTCCATCGATCCTTGGGTTTATTTAAATTCCAGGACCATACTGTTTTTTATCACAGTGGCTTTGAGGTATATTGCCAAAAACTGTTTTCATTATTCTAGGTCTTTTCTGATTCCAGATGAATTTTTGGATTATTTTCTGTAGTTCTATGAAATATACTGTTGAGACTTCAATTAGAATTGCATTGAATCTATATAGCAATTTTGTGAGTATGGCCATTTTCACAATATTGGTTTTTGCTACCCAGAAACAAAGGGTATCTTTCAGTTGTCTGACACTGTCTTCATTCTCCTTTTCAAAGTGCTGCAGTTTTCAAAGTAGAGGTCTTTCACCTCCCTTGTTAGATTGATTCCTAGATATTTCATTTTTTTGGATGTTATTGTGAAAGGAATTGATTCCTCCATTTCTATCTCAGTGAGTCTGTTATCCATATACAAGAAAGCTATTGATTTTTGAATGTTGACCTTGTATCCAGCTACACTACTGAATGGCAATGAAGTCTAACAGTATTTTGGCTAAGATTTTGGGATCATCTATATAGAGTATCATGTCACCAGCAAATAATGACAGTTGAACTTCTTTCTTTCCTATATTTATTCTTTTTATTTTTTAATCTTGTTTAATTGCAGTGGCTAATGTTTCCAGAACTATATTTAACAGGAGTGGTGACAGTAGACAACTTTGTCTTGATCCTGATTTCAGTGTAAAAAGTTTCAGATGATATAGTATGATTATGGCTACTGGTTTCCCTTAAGTAGTTTTTAATCAGGTTGAGATAAAGATTATCTGTTTCAATTTTCCATAGAGTTTGAATCATGAATTGGTGTTGGATTTTGTTGAGCGCTTTTTCTGCAACTATTAGAATGATCATATGGTTTTGTCCTTGAGACTCTTAATAAAGTATACTACATTTACTGATTTACTGGAAAATAGACCCATAAAGAAAGAACATTTGTAAATAAATCAATGCACTTTGAGGCCATACTCAAAAGTTAAATAAATACAACATACATGTGTAAGTACCATATCATTTTGCTGATGTGAGAAAGGGAAAGTGTAAATGATATATAATAAGTATTGCAAAATAGGAAGAAAATGTCCAAGGAAGAGAAGGAACTAAGAATAGGAAATCAAAGAAGGGAAAGAAACAAAATTATAGTAAAAATAGAAACAAACCTATGTATATTGGGGAATAGAGGGAGGGCAGGGGAATGGTGAAAAAGGAATGAAGCATGTACATGTACAAATTTTCAGTGATGAATTAGATCATAGTGTATATATACCTAAAATAAACCAATAAACTCAATAAAGAAAAATTTAAAAATAACAAACCTTAAACAAGAAACTAAATAGAAAAGGGGAAAAGCAAAGAAGAAAAGAACCAAGAACAGGGAAACAAGGCAGCTCTGAATATGTCCATATCAGTCATAACCATTAATGTCAATGGACCTAATGGGCCAATTAAAAAACACAGACTAGCAGATTGGATCAAGAACAAGACCCTACAATCTGCTGCATACAGGAAACACACCTGATTCAGAAGGAAACCCATAGACTGAAAATAAAAGGTTGGAAAACAATCCTCCATGCCACAGGAAATTGCAAAAAGCAGCAGTGGCTATCTTGTTTGCAGATAAAATAGAGTTCAAACCCAAACTGATTAAAAGAGATGAAGAAGGTCACTATATTCTCATATAGGGAACTATCCAAGAGAAAGAAATAACAATTATAAATATTTATGCACCAAACTCTAATGCACCCAAATATATAAAACAAACTTTACTGGACATGAAAAGCCAGTTAACCAAGAATACAATAGTAGTAGGGGACTTTAATACTCTACTGTCACAAGTTGACAGATCAACTAGACAAAGAATCAATAAGGAAATACTTGAGGTAAACCAAACTTTTGAGCAAATGGACTTATTAGATGCCTACAGAATTTTTCACACTACAAAGCAAGAATATACCTTCTTCTCAGCTGCTCATGGATCATTCTCCAAAATAGATCACATTCTAGTCCATAGGACAAACTTGAATAAATGCAAAGGAATCGAAATTATCCCCTGCATACTATCAGACCATAGCGCCTTGAAACTGGAGCT
>PVIC010040258.1:0-16756 GCA_004025085.1 Thryonomys swinderianus
AAAAAATCAATGTTTTTCGAGAGGAGGTGTGATAGAGAAAGGAAACAGAAAATGGGGAAAAAACGGTCTCTTCATTTCAGTTATAGGTGTAGAAAACATCCTAGTTCTTCAAAGTACCACTTATTAATTTAAAATTTGATTAAGAAAATCTCAGGAAATTGTAAGACTTTTACTCCTATATCTCTCTTAGTGTTAAGGCACTTTCTAATCTTCAGAACTAAGAGAAGATAACCAGAGTCCCATAGCCTTGTTGAATTAAAGAAGAAGAAATCAGACTGTATATAATTTAGGAGGGCCAAAGTCATGAAGAGTAGAACTCTAGAGGACAAAGTTACCCAGAACAAGTGCAAAAGAAATCCACAAAAGGGTTTTCTCTGAGTCTTTGAAATTTTACAAGGTTGGTCAAAGCACATGGCTGGAAAAAAATGTCTACTAGGAAGCATAAAGATGAATGCTTTCTAGATTTAAACAAAGAGAGAAGGTTCACTTGAGTTCTTATGGGCTAGAGTGCAGAAACCTCTTTGATATGTGAACCTTGATAGATACCCAAGGAGCACCATGCTTCATGTACAGCTAATCACCCTGTCATGGGTCTTTTGGAGACTTTCCTTAAAAAGCTTTGGAAACAAGGTTCAAAGATGCCTAGGTTACCCATTAAAAGCAAAGTAAGAATGTATAAAACTCAAAACAGACCATCATTCAATAAAACACACATTCGCACATGCACAAACACACACACACCTTAGGAAAGTTAGTCAAACAAGAAATAACAATGACGGTTAAAATTAACAGTTAAGTACTTTACAGACAGATACATTGGTTTAGGAGCATAACTTATTCTGGAAATATCAAGAGAATTTCCCCATTTAAAAAAATAGTGGAAATCAAATGGTTCCATCACCCCAAAATAGTCACTTAAAATGATTACAAAACTGTAATATAAGAAATACTAAAAATAAAAGATATAAAGAAAAGTAAACCGGTTAGCCTACACTTTCCTTCCAGAATCTTTGTGGCTGGTGTGAGGGAGGTGAGAGAGGAGGGTCATTGTGTAGCAAGACTTTCACTTTCACTCACAGAATCACTATCGATCGGCTCAGTGGAATCTCTTTTTCTGCAGCTTTAACCAGGAACCTGTCCAGTGACACTTGTTTCACCACCTTTTGGGGATTTTGCAGAAACGTGACATTGCATTGTTACTAAAAGATTCGTAGCACAGGTGATACACCCTTACTCCGGTAGTGTTTGCCACAAAACTTTGAACTATTTCCAGCCTTTTACGCATCTCTCTAATCTCATTTGAAGTGAAGGATTCCTGAACTTTGTTCTCCTCCTCCTCTGCAAGTGAGATCTCCTCTAACTCCTCCATAATTTGTTGCTGCTGGAAGATGGTTACCCATGGGCCTGGAAAGAAAGACACACACACACACACACACACACACACACACAGAAAGAGAGTGACAGAGAGAAACCTTGGCTCAGTTATGATCGTGTGACATCCAGCATCATGTATTACATTCTTATATTGTAAAATGTTTCTCCTTTATCAGGTTAAAATGTATTAGAAATATTTGCTTGTCTTGAGACCCACTCATAGAAGAACTCACTATCCAAGGTTTTATTGTGTGTATTAAAATGTGTAAAGAAATATGCAAGCATATTAAGAAGAAAATAGAATATATGAATAAATGAAATCTCTATATAATACAGTATTTAAATTAAATATACACGGGATATAATGAATATGATATTAGCCATCAATGAGTAAAATATTAATGAACCTGAGGAGAAACACAAGAAGCTGACAAATTGAAATGCAATAGGAAAACAGGAATAAAAATAGAACATAGTTTCAGTGACCAGAGTGATGGTATCATTTGGTCTAATAAAAGAGCAATTTGGAATCTCAAAGGGAAAAAGAAAATGCAGAAGAAAATATTTCAAAGAATAATATCCATATATATATATATATATATATTTTTTTTTTTTTTTTTTGAGACAGGGTCTCGCTTTGTAGTACAGGCTAGCTCTGAGCTCACTCTGTAGCCCAGGCAAGCCTTGAACTCAGCAATCCTCCTGTCTCTGCCTCCCGAGTGCTGGGATTACAGGCGTGAGCCACCATGCTCGGCACTGTGGTATGCGGTATTGATTGTTGGTGGGCGCGAGTCACCACGCCCAGCATTGTATGTGGTTACCGGGGATCGAACTCAGGACCTTGCGCTTGTGAGGCAGGCGCCGGAACCACTGAGCTAACCCTCTAGCCCAATATCCATATATTTTTAAATGATGAATCCTATAAGTATATACATACAATGCAAATATTCTTAAGCAGATTGAAAACCAAAAAAAGCACAAAACAACACATCATTTTAAAAACTAATAAAAAATTTTGGTAATCAACTGAGCATGGTCAATATGTAAATAGGTGAAGATGACTATATTCTAACAGAACCTGAGTGATAACCACAGAAAATTAAAGCTCATAGGATTTTCATGTCACAAAATTGTTTGAAATTTTAATTCTGATATACATCTGTACTGATAAGGAAGGTTTGGTGCTATAATCAGGTACATGTACATAATCCACAATGAGGAAATCAGGGCAATTATAATTTCCATTTCTTTCCACATTAGTACTCTTTTACACATCATGAGCCTTTAAATATTACTCTAATTTGGAACCTTTTCCAAAACATATACCCATAGCTCCACAGCAGGCCAAATGTGTCCAGTGATAAGTTTGCCAACCTGCTCTAACCTTCCATCTTTTTTTTTTTTTTTTTTTTTGAGACAGGGTCTTGCTTTGTAGTTCAGGCTGGCTCTGAGCTCACTATGGAGCCCAGGCAAGCCTCGAACTCAGCAATGCTCCTCTCTCTGCCTCCTGAGTGCTGGGATGACAGGCGTGAGCCACCACACCTGGCTAACCTTCCATCTTAAGGAAGAAGAAAAAGTAAAGGAAATGAAACAAAAATACACAAATAATGAAGTAATATACGGTAAAAATCAGCAAAATTGATTTAAGAAAAGCAATAAAGAATATCAGCAAAACCACAACTTGTTTTTTAAAAACATCAATAAAACTGACAAGTCTACATGATTAGTCAAGAAATTATGGCAAGCAGGAATGCCCATATCAGGGATGAAAGAGAAATGCTAACAGGTCCTGTGAACATCGCACATATTGTAAGTGGATATCAACTATTTTATATGATTCTTTTTATACTAGGGATGGAATGGACACGTTAATTGACAGACGTAGACTTTAAAAAACTCATTTCAGTAAATTTTCCAGAAAAGAAAACTTTGATGGTTTCTCTACAAATTTCAGAAAATATGTAAGGAATAAATTCAATATAATCACACCCAATATGGTTGATGAGGGAATGTTTCCCATTTTATAATCCCAGCGATACTGTCATCTTCAAATTCATTTTAATTCAGAGTTCTAAGTGCATTTTGTGAGCCCGTCATTATTATGAGGACACACATAATTCCGAATTCGAACAAAAATATGACATGGGAGGTAAACTGTGCAGTGACATTACATATGAAAGAAGATCTATACATTATTAATTAGATTTTAGTTAATCAAATCCAGTTATATATTCTGAATAGTAGATCAGGATCAAGCAAGGTTTATTCTGGGAATGTGAGATTGGTTCAACACTTGAAAATCAATCCCTGTAATTTGCTATATCAAAAGATGAATAAGCAATCATTTCTGTAGATGCAATAAAATAACTTGACAGAAACCAATATCAACTCATCGTGAAAAAATTTCAACACATCTGCAAGAAATTAAAATTTTCTCAGGCCAGGAACATAGCTCAGTAGTCCCAGCATCTGTGTTGCAAGTGCAAGGTCCCATGTTCAATCCCCAGAACCAAATTAAAATAAAATAAAATAAAATAACAAAATAAAATAAAATAAAACAAAATAAAATAAAATAATAAAACTTTCTCAAATTGACAAGGTATATAGATAGTAACAGCAGAGTGATTATTATTCATAATAGTGAAATATTAATTGGTGGTATTTTAAGGTCAGGAAAAGCAAGGATTTTGCTTTTTTAAGCATAATTTTTCAGTTAATGCAGAAAGACAATGTAGATTTAATAGAAAGTTGTGAAACTTTTGTGTGTGGATGGCTGATTGTACAGAAAATCTCATGGAATCTACAAAAAAAAGCCACTAGAACTAGTTTTCAAGTTACACAGTTTATTTAAAAATTAATTGCATTTCTTTAAGCGTGTAATGAAAAATTTGAAATTGAAATTCAGTACCATACAGGAACATATACACGTTGGGCCTCTACAAATAAAGCAAACAAAATGTGTGTCATTTTATACAATAGAAACTATTACTTCTGGGGGAAAGCCAAAGTATATCTAAAAAATGGAGCTTTCCTTTTTCAGACATCAAAAAACTAAAACTTGTGAATACCAGTTCCTTCAAATTTGACAAGTAGACTCAGTATAATCCAAATCAAATCCAACAAAATATTAAGTTTAGAAATTGACAAGTGTGAGGCTAACCTACTAAGGATCATGCAAGATTGAGAATTGTAAATACATTTGAAGAAAAACCACTGAAGGTATGAGTTTCACCTACTCAGGTCTAATTATAAATCTACAGTAAACATGGTACTGCAGAGATGTGCCGAGAGAGACACCTATATCTACCAAATAGCACAGAAAGCTCCAACATGGTTGGAGAGTCATTGATTTTGACAAAACATGAAAGTAACTCAAAGGAGAAAAGACAGACCTTTCAAAAAAGAGGACTGGAAAAAATGAACATTCTTTGTCCTGTCAGAGTAGAGATAAAAATTCAATATAGATCATATCTTTAAATGAGAACCCTCAGATTACAAATAAGCTTTTAAAAAATAAGTGTAAACTTTATCATCCTTTTATTTTTAGAATAGTTTTCTTGGCACTCTTTTGATATATGTAATGGTCACATTCATCATTCCTAAGGCATTTGTACCGGTACGTAATACATTTTGCTTCTTCTAGTTTTTGTAATTCCCTCCTTGCATCCAACCCATTTCCTGTTCTTATTTCCAACAGTTTTGTTTCCATTGTCGCCCTCCTATTCTTTTACTTTACATTCCGTTCCTTCCTTTCTCACTCCCCTCTCGCTTGTTCTCCTCCCCATTTGAACATTTCCCCTGTCATCTTATTTGACAAATATTTCTTTTAAATTGATTTTATTGGTACATTTTATATACAGGTTGTGATCACAAACGACATTGAGAATTTGTACCAGTACATGACACAACTTAATTCCAATTTTGTCCCATTGCCCTGTCCCCCAAATCCTCCACCCCTATATACATAACCTTTGGTTCCTTTTTAAAAAACAAAAACAAAAAACAAAACAAAACAAAAAACAGGGTCTCACTTTGTAGTTGAGGCTGGCTCTGAGCTCACTATGTAGCCCAGGCAAGCCTCGAACTCAGCAATCCTCCTGTCTCTGCCTCCCGAGTGCTGGGATTACAGGCGTGAGCCACCAAGCCCAGCACTGTGGTATGTGGTATTGATGGCTGGTGGGCATGAGTCGCCATGCCCAGCAATCTATGTGGTCACTGGGATCGAACTCAGGACCTTGTGCTTGCGAGGCAGGCGCCAGAACCACTGAGCTAAATCTCCAGCCCCTTTGATTCCTTTTTTAATCATCAATTATTTTCTTTCCTTCTTATGACTACCTCCTCTTTTCCCTTTGAATATTTTCTTACTATTTCACAATACCTATCATACACATTAGAACTTATTGGCACCTTCACCTCCTCATACCAGGGAAAAGACATGGCATTTATATATCTGTGACTTATTTTATTTATCTTATGAGTATGTCCCCAAGGTATGCCCATTTGAATATAAAGACTCAAAATTATCCTTTTTATGACAGAGTAATACTCCATTTTACTTAATTTTTTTTTAAAACAACATCTTTTTTATCGAGTCTCCAGTTGATGGGTATTTTGGTTGTTTCCAAGATTTGGCTATCACAAACTGAGTTGCTATAAACATGGATGCACGTATGTCTCTGTGCGACAAATCTTTTAATTCTTTTGTGCATATTCCTAGCATGGGAGTAGCAGAGTTAAATGGTATCTTTAATCCTAATATTTTGAGGAATTTTCACAATAATTTCCATAGTGGTTGTACCAATCTATAGTCTCACCAACAATGGAGAAGAGTTCCTTTCTTCCCACAGCCTCACAAGGATTTGTTGGTTGTTTTCATAATAGCAGCCATTCTTTGCAGAGTGAGATGAATTCTCAGTGTTGTTTTCATCTACATCTTTTGAACGACCAATGATGTTGAGCATTTCTTCGTTTTGTGGCTGCTTTTACTTCTTCCTCTTAAAAGTTTCTGTTCATTTGAAATGGCTATTTTTGAACTGTGTCTTTAAATTTGATGGGGGGTAAGTTTTTTATATATTCTAGATGGTAGCCCTTTGTCTAAGAAATAGTTGGTAAAAATTTTTTTCCACACTGTTCTCTCTGTTGGTGGTCTCTCTTGCTGTGCAGAAACTTTTTAATAAGATGAAACCCTCGTTAGTGATTTCTTTTGTTAGTTCCCATGCTGCTGAGGTTTCATTCCTAAAGTCTTTTCCTAAGCCAATGTCTCTAAGAGTTCTACCTAACCTGTTTTGTAGCAGAATAAATGTTTCTGTTTTAATATTTAGATCTCTAATGCACTTTGATTTGAGTTTAGTACACAGTGAAAGGCATAGATCTAACTTTAGTTTCTGCCACGTTGAAACCCAGTTTTTCCAGTACCATTTGTTAAGGAGGCCATCTTTCCTCCATTGAGGGTGGTTGGCTCCTTTTTTGAAGATGAGGTGGTTTAGTGTATATGGAGTTGTTTTGGGATCTTCTAATCTGTTCCACTGATCCTCAGGTCTGTTAATTTGCCAGTACCGTCCTATATTTATCATTGTGGTTTTATTATATAGTTTCCAATTGGGGAATGTGATGCCCTCTGCCATGTCCTTGTTGCCTAGAATTGCTTTTGCTATTCTAGGTCTTTTCTGATTTCAGATGATTTTTTTTTATTGTTTTCTCTAGTTCTGTGAAATATGCTGTTGGGATTTCAATTGGGATTTCACTGAATCTATATAGTAGTTGTGGGAGTATAACCATTTTGATGATACTGATTTTCCTATCCAGGAACAAGGGATATCTTGTCCTCTTCAATTTCCTTTGCAAAGGAGATCTCCTTTGCAATCTCCTTTTTCAGTGTGCTGCTGACAAACATTTCTTGTAAAACCACACTAAATGTGAATGCTGAAAGAGAAAGAACTTTTAAAATGCCTAATACAAAAATTACACTGAAGGACACTGTCAACATATAAGAAGGTGCAGCATAAATAAATTGCAATATTAGCAAAGTGCACAGAAGATATGAGAACTGATTTTAAAATATACTGAATATTTAATTTCAGAACTATGTTATGGAAAAAGCCACATTAGTGAGTCCCTCTCAAAATTCTCCCCTCTCAGATTTCAAACAGTCATCCCATGGTCTTCATTACTTTCCCCAGCAGCTAAGAAGTCCTGTTTCCTAAAAGTCTTTAGCTGGGCTGTCCCAGTTGCCTTGACATCCTGTGTGGATTAAAATATTTTCCTTTCCGTGGTCATTTTGACTTTTAAGATGATCCAGGTGCTGCATGGAACCAAATCCATTGTGGATGAAGACGCAGCATCATGCTTTATTGAGTTTGCCATTTGCTTTGGTGGGGCTCAGTAAGAACATTCACTATAATATTTTTAACAGTGTCTCACAGAGACAGGCATGAAGGAGGACTCCAGACCTGCTGTAAAAAGTGGCAAGAACCACTAGATAAGTGTGTTCAAAGTTGGGGAGGATTTTTAGGGAAATTCATGCCAATGTATCTTCTAATAATTTTTAAATAAGCATTCACTGTATCATCCTTGTGTGCTGATGTATTATGATTGAATGGAAAGGAATAAGGGAAACACTGTGGAAACACTGTAACAGTGATGCAACTGACAAATAATCACATCAGTTGTTTAACGTATTTACTTATTGCAAAAATGCAAATGATTTCCACAAAACATTCATGAATTTCAAGCTTCAGCAAGATCATGAAACAATGGGGGAACTATGTTAACATCCGTAAAAACCCAATGAATTGCGCACTTGTAACTGGGGAACTTTTTTATTTTGTAAACCTGTTATCAAAATATTGACTTCATGAACAGGATGGAAACTGATCTTGCTTTTCTTTAAGCATTTTCCCTGACTCTAAAGTGCTGTCCCCATGAAAGGGCATATCCACCCTCTCATGGGAACTGGCTTTTGGTCAGCACCGAGCTGGGTTCTCTTATACTTTGCTTTGAAAGTATCTTAAGACTTATTTTCAACCTGCGCTAGCATTTCTGCCACTGGACCTCAATTTACATGCTTCGTTCCTCAGATCCTGATTCCACCAGTGATTTTCCCCAATTTTCCAGTAGCAGAATTCCCCCGGATGTATTTTTTGGATGATTACTACTCTTTCTTTGCTAATGTGAGTGTTAAAGTTCTGAGTAAGAGAAACATCACCTGTGCTATGGCCCCAACTTGTCTGTTCAGTATTGTCAGTTGGTCATGGCCCAAGTAGCCGTCTTCTCTCTGATATCAAACATCTGCTCTGGAGGGTACTTTTGACACTGAATTTTCTTATTATCCTTCCTGAAAATTCAAGTAGAAGGAGTTGGACTGTCAAAGTTTCAGCCTCCTACTACCATTCAAAAGCAATAACCACACTAAAGGGGTCTAAGTATTTTTTTTTTGTAGGCGTACGTGTACTATTTTTTATTTGAAGAATGTGATCGTTTTCTCTAACTCTAGTCATAACCTGAAATTTTACAAGTTTTGTGCATGATAAGTTGGCGTTCAAATCTTCACTCTATACTTAACCATCCTTTGCATTCATCTAATTGCGGTTAACTCTCATTTCCCTGTAAAATCTATGTCACTGAACAAAATAATTCAACTTACTCTGTTCTCTTACATAGATTATTTGCCTAATGTGGAATATATAATGTTATCTGTTGCAGTCCTTATGTCACAACGTCAATAAGGCAGCTGTTAATATTTTTCTATTATTTTGATCCATTGTCTCTTCTCAGTGTTGGCAAAACCGTATAGGCATGATTCTGCTTTCACTTTTTTTTGACTTATATTAATACATTTTTTAAGTACACAGTGTTCACCTTAATCTCAGAGAGTAGGTAAATTCATGTAAACACAGCTTGATTCTTTTTACATCCCCTTCCCACCCACCCTCCACTTCCTGCTGTCTAGAACACCTTTCCCTATTTTTATTCTTGTTATTATTTTTAGTTTGTGACATACAATGTTTACATTCATTGCATATTTTATATGATTTTTTTAATTCACTTCCAATAGTTTGATGTTAAGAATTGTCACACAGTGGTTTTTAAGTGCATAGTTTTTTCCTCATCTCAGTGCCTTAAAAATAGATTTATTTTGTGCTCCAACTGTTGGAGCCTCTCTGGTCCTAGAAACTCATTTTAGTTTAGACTATCAAAAATACTGGTACAAATTCTCCATATTTTGTGTGATCATGATGTGTATATGTAATGTAACAATGAAAATTCAAATTTAAAAAAATTAGTAAAAATGATACTGAATTGAGACTCAAGAAACAAGGTCTTAGAAAAAATTTGCTAAAAAATTCCTTGGGAATTTAGAAGGTAGGCCGACTAATGACTCTAAAACAGTAAGATGATTTCTTGAACTTACTTAAATTACTTTTAGTTTGCTAAATTTCTCTCCCTCCAAAAATATATATTTTGTTTTTACACATTGGGAAGAATTTTTTAAAAACAATATGAGCTGGCTGGGGATTTAGTTCAAGTGGTACCACACCTATCTTGGAAGCACAAGGGCCCGAGTTCAATCCCTGGTACTACCAAAAACAAAAACAAAACAAAACAAAAAAAAACAAAACGAATACCTAGTCAACATTTTTAAATGTATGGAAGGGTATAAAAGTTAAGCAAATTGGTGTGTGATGATGGATTGATGGGTAAAAACAGAGAGAAAGGAAGGAGCAAAAGAACAAAGAGAAAAAAAAAAAAACAGAAGAAAAGCAGGAAGAAGAAAGGCCAGGAGGAAAAGGCAGCCCTGAGGGAGAGGGAAGCCAACAGTGATGGAAGGTTGATCTGGGCTCTCGTGTTGTTGCTTCTGGCCTCACCTGTTCTCTTGTAAGTCAATTCTACTCCCTGAACATCTTTGTCAGTATCAAAGAGGTCACGTATTTATCAGGAGGGGTGTGTGTGTGTGTGTATGTGTGTGTGTATACGCACACAGCAGTAAGGGTTGAAGCCAAGGGCTTCAACACTGAGCTATGGTCTCATCCTTTTTATTATTTTGTTATTATTCTCTTACATTGTAGTTTGAACCAGGATCGTGGTAAGCTGCCAAGTTACCCAGGCTGGGCATGAACTTGTGTGTGTCCTGCCTCAGCCTCCTAGTGTGGTGGGGTCACAGCTGGGTGCCACCATGCCCCATTTTAGGTTCTATGGGCGCAGTTAGTAAGACAAGTGTGATTTACAAACTGTAGAGTTCTAGTTCCGCTCAGGTTATCACTATTAAGAGCGCACTAGGCCAAGATGGTGGTTTTGTCAACACAAGGGAGGGTTCTGTTCATTTGCTGGTTTGCAGTTGGAGCTGTTTCCCCCCTGTGCTCACAATCTTCTGCTCAGGGCTGCTGGCCTCTGAAATCTCCCAAGTTTCTCTGACTTCTGGATGGGGAGAACTTTGTAGACCACTGCAGTGGCAGAGCACGGATGCCCGGGCCACAGAAGCAAAGCTCTGCTCTCCCCCAGTGGCCTCCTGGGGGCATCTGTGTCTTACCTGTGTGTGCAGCCAGCTCCCGAGCACGAGTGTTGGTCAACAAGGTGATGAAGACACAGAAGAGAAAAGTGACTCATCCAAAAATGACATAAATCCAGTCAGGCTTTAATTATCATTATATTCTTTGTACATATTATTATGTACTTTTAATATGTTATTCATATTTACCCATTATTTTCAGATAGAATTTCAGTGCCAGACACGACACCATAAAACAAATATAAAAATACACCAATCAAATTAAGGCTTTTATATTATTTTGATCATTAATATCTGAGTTGAAAACTCTTGCCTCTGCCAATGTGTTTTATTGAAATTATTTTTAAACAGAAAATATTGCCACACTAGATAATCCTCAATGGAAATGTTGTTTAATTGCAGGGCTTACAATTTCCCTTCTTCTCATCAAAAATGTTAATGTAATCAGTGACTCTGCTAAATGGTAATAGTGAGTTATTTAATTAGAAATCAGGAAAGCAATCCCATTTATACTAGCTACTGCTACTATTTTCAATATCCAAAGCATTTAATGGTGAAGATTTGTGTGGTGAAAATGCTTAGTTGTCACATTTTCTTCTGTAAGGAGTAATTCCATAGCTTTAGAGAAATATTCCTGCACCTAACAGAATTTTGCCTTTCTCAAAGGAAAACATGTCAGTGTGGCTTTTCTAAGTATAGTAATTAAAACATATTTAAATCATACTGTGTATTTAAATTACCATAAAATTCAAGGTCACATTAATGACTTTGCTGAAATATAACCTGCAATATGAAATTAAGAAAAAAAATACACTTCTAAATCAAATGGGCCAGCATTCCATGCCCAGGTTCCTAGTTAAGCTTTGGGTGAACCTAGGTGGATCACCTCATTATTTACTCTGCTCCTGGGGGCTGGGGATTTAGCTCAAGTGGTACCACGCCAACCTTGGATGTACAAGGGTTTGATCCCCAGTACAAAAAAAAAAAAAATTTGGTAAATATTTTCTCTGCTTTTTCTGATAGCTACCTGTTTCCTCCCTCAGTACCATGGCCTATCTCAGGGGTGGTTCTGGTCTCTGTGTGGGCACCTGAAAGGCTCAGCTCCTGGTGCTATTCTGTTCTTACCAAGCTGATTAAAATCAACACATGCATTTCCATTGCTTGATAGTAATAGACTGAATCTGCCTTGTCTTTAAGATATAGTGCAAGCGATACGAAACAGTCATGACTATTACATACTTAGACAGATTTAGAAATTAATGAGCTCAAGGAAATTAAATACATTTTCTCATTGTGAACCTTATCTAAACTTTTCTGTCCTAATGTACATGTCTGTAGGGGCCACAATGAAATGTCTTATCTTCCTCAAAATTCCATGACCTTGGTAAACCCATTTCCTTGTGACAAAGCCAGCAGACAATGGCTTATAACCCCGCTGGCAATATTATCCAATTAATAATGTAGACATTTCAAATGTCAGTACGGAAAGGGCTGCGAAGTATATTTTGAACAATGACACTGTTGCATAAAAAAGTGAGATTGTGACACAGAGGAGGATAAAACTGCTCAATTAATTAGTTAGCATTCATTTTTTAAGGCATAACTGAGCACCAGCAATTTGCCAAATACGGTGCTAACTTGTACCAAAAATAAATAAAAAGAATATATAGGTATGTCCCAAGTGCTATACTCCAGATGACAAATGAAACCTGGCAACATTTGCTCCAGAAAAGTATTGGAAAATGAAGGGATTCTCAAATTTGATCTAAAAACATCAGGCAGAAACTGAGGAGTAAAGAAACATAACAGGTCCAGAAATAAGCAAGAGAACCTTGGAAGCACATTGCATACTATAAGAATGATAAGTTTGGGCTGGAGATTTCACTCAGTGGTTCCAACACCTGCCTAGCAAGCACAAGGTCCCTGGTTCGATACCTGGTAACCACATACAACAGTGCTGGGTGTGGGGACTCACTCCTGTCATCCCAGCACTCAGAGGGCAGAGGCAGGAGGATTGCTGAATTTGAGGCTTGCCTGAGCTACTTGGTAAGCTCAGGACCAACCTGAACTACAAGTGAGCCCCTGCCTCAGGGGAAAAAAAAAGTTCTAGAGATGATAAACCAAGGAATGGAGTTGTCCTCTCATCACTAGGGTATGGCCAAGAAGGTTTCAGCAAGGGGTTGGTGCACAGATAAAACAGGAATAGCAAACAGGCCAGTAGCCAAGTAGAGGATTCACTGAATGGGAGAACTGTTAAAAGCAACTGTGAGAAAATAAAGCAGATACTATGCACATTGGAAGTTCTAGTAACTGTAGAAACACACTGATGTGTGTCCACTAAGCCAACCACATTCACCACACTGAAAAATGTTCTGAGTAAGTTTCAGTTAATCATTTCAGTCAGTCGATTTAAATGACCTATCATTCCCCCATAATTCTACCTTTTCTTTTGTTTTCTGATCCAATCATGAAAGAATAAATTCCTTGCCTCTTTCTTGTCATGTTTGGAGAGATGGGATACCCAGGAGCTTCTTATCTGGATGGAGAAAGGCTGCATATACAAAGTGTAATTAAAGTTAAGAGGCAAAATTTGGATAAGAACTAAATCAGTTTTTTTTTTTGTCATTTTCTCAATGTCAGAGAAAACAGTGTTGGGTGGGAAGGAAGCTGGTACTCAACAACCTGAAGAAGATGAGAGGGGATGAAATCGAATTCAGCAGCAGCAAATTTATCCTCCACATTCCACTTATAACCTTTGCTTTCTTTGTTTACACAGAAGGTAATAGTTTCCTCATCATACCTGTGACACGGCATTGCTACATAGCTTTAAAGTGGTAAATTGTTGGCAAAGTGTTTTTAGCCATCTGCTTGCACAGGTGTTATTTCTGGAAGTTTCTGGCAGGACAGAAGCAAGATTGTATTTTAGTGAGGGGACATTTAAGCTGAAGTATTTTCTCCCTACGTTCCTCCTGTTCTCTTTCCTTTTTGCTCATTCGGTTTCTTTGTTTTCACACAATTTTCTTTCTTCTTTCCCTGATCATTTTTTACTCTCCTACATCAAGCCCAGAGTAAGTGGTTGCTGACTTCAAGAAGACTGCAGACGCTCAGAGGAAAGGAGACATTGGATCACATACAAGCACTGGAAGGATGAGTGCAGAAGGATTCGTTTTTCCTAGGGAAGAAGAGAGAAGGTGCCCTTCTCCTCTTGAGCACATCCATGCTCGTCCCTCCACTGCTAACCACGTGTTCGGGACTCTGTTTCTCTTGGGCAGCTTTCAATGGGAAACGGCAGGGGGCAGAGTCCTGCTGTTACGGAATGCTCCCTCTGACATTCTGCTTTTGCTGACACAAAATGCCCGACACCTGCAATTTAAAGTATTTATTTAGGCTCAAGGTGTTAGCCTGGAAGGCAGGATCCGCAGGTGTGAGGGGTGTGGCATGGGAAAGCTACTCTCCCACGCTGAGGAGGAGGCAGGGAGAGAAGGGAGGAGCCAAGACTCAGACCACCTCTAACCAGGGCCTGTCTCCTACCAGCTTATCATTAATGAACAGGCCAGTGGAGGGAGCCACTGAAGAAACAGCACCCCACGATCCTAGCACTTTACCAAACCCCCAGCTCTGACCACTGAGACTTCCGGGGGCGGGGCTGTTCTAGATCTAAATGGCAACATTCTATAAGGTCAAGAGATCCAACCACAGATATATAAAGCTACCAGTGCTTCAAACCTTTAATTGGCTCAATCCCCTCTTCTGTATTGTTCCTGGAGCTGAGTCCCCCAAATTTAGCAGACTCCCCCAAATTTAGCTGAGTCCCCCAAATTTAGTTCCAACAGATTCCAGGGCAACCTCGTGATAGACGTGGTAAGGACAGTAAGTTGAACCCGATCTGGCCTGTTCATTGACCAAAGCATTTGGCCAAAGTCACAGGGGATGAAGGACCATACTGCCCGCTCTTTTCTTCTCTGATCTACTTCCCTCTAAGCCAAATTCTCCAGAAAGGAAACTGTCTCCCACCTTCCTCCTCATTTGAACACCCAATTTCCATACAAGCTTGCAATAAAGATTTCAAAACATATTATCAGTTTATATCCCATGGATAAGCAGGGATCTTGTGCGGTAATTAGGTCTTACACAGAATATTGTTAATGAAAATTATTTTAAAACGCATTATCAGTACATGCTCATCACACTTCTGTCTGTGCCGTCGGGTTGGAACACACACAGTCACTGCATGTTGAACGGGGTCAGGCTTTGCATATGGTAACTCTTTTAAAATTATCAAGGAGAGAAATTCGCTGTATTCGGGAAGAATTTTTACATGGGACTGCACATCTTTGGAGAGACATGTTCCCTTTTTGATGCAAAAGATGCTTTTGCCATCCATAACCAGTTGCAAATTAAAATACACAGGAATGTTAATATAGCTTTTTTGAGAAGGGCACTGCCTTATATATCCTCTTTGGCATGTAAGAGACAGTGAATCTGATTTCTGAAACCAACAGCAAAAACATCCTGGGCTTTGGCATAACCTCGCAAGTCATTATTATTTTCTAGTTTTTTTTTCCCATTAACACATGATAATGTCATTCTAGTTCTAGCCTTTGAAAAAAAAATGATCTTGCAGGTTATAATATGGAGGCTCATAAAGCTTAAATAACTGTACAGGATAAGGTCAGATCATTCATGTATGGACCATGGTGTCTCTCAGGAATGCCTAATCAGAATGTGAGGGAGTCTCTCTCATCTAAATGTCCCTCATGGGGCCATTGTTGTTTGAAGTGGAACACCATGGAGTAACTGGGTTCGGAGGATTTGTGTTTGGTGGTTTGACTTTTTTTTTGGAGCAGGGCCTTGTGTTGTAGTTCAGATTGGCCCTGAGCTCACTATATAGCCCAGGCAAGCCTTGAACTTAGCACTCCTCCTGCCTCTCCCTCCCGAGTGCTGGGATGACAGGGGTGAGCCACCACGCCCAGCACTGTGATGTGTGGTACTGATTGCTGGTGGGCATGTGTCACCACACCCGGTATTGTATGTCGTTACTAGGGATTGAGCCAGGGACCTTGTGTTTGCTAAACACAGAGCTAAATCTCTGGCCTGGATTTGACTTATTTAAATTCCTTATGTTGATTAACTCATGGTTGGGACATTTGGAAATCTGTACATGAGAAAGCCAGCTGGACATAGGTACACTGGACAAAACTGTCATCTTCCACTTCTGGAAGGTAATCCCCAAGACACCTGCCAGTGGTGCTCCAGCCTATGCAACATCAGAATGGAAAGCCCTTGGCATCAGGACCCTCACATTTATTTATTGTCTTCACATACCTAGACTGAGGTTTGTTTTAACCAGTTTAGCTTCCCACAGGTCTCAATACCTGGCTTGTAGGCTGATGTTCCCTTGTAAGTTTAAGGTCTCTGAATCAGTAAGCAGGTTTTTTGTTTTGTTTTGTTTTTTAGTAAAAGTTGTATCCTCTACCAGTAAATAAGCAATGAACATGGGATTCAAAACTTGTCAATTATTTTTCTCACCTAATCAAATTGTTTTTCTGTGATTTTTATGTTATGCCATCTTGAAAACTATTTGACAACCCTAAGGGAAAACATAGTCATAGAGTGCAAACTGACCCTGGTTCAAGTTCAGTTGGGAATGGGTTATTTTAAATAAATCAGAACAATGGTTCAAGCCTTTTCTGAACTGTTTCAATAACTTTCATCATCTGTTTATAGCTAACATCTTCAGCTCACCAATTCTCATGGAGTAAGCTCGAAAATTTTAGTGATGTTTTCTGTTCTTATGATTCCATTTTTATTTATCTGTTGATTTATTTAGTGTGTTTTGCATGTTTACTCTGCTAATATGAGAAACTGAGAAAGAAA
>PVIC010040259.1:0-16732 GCA_004025085.1 Thryonomys swinderianus
CATATACTGGTACAAATTTCCCAATGTTATATGTGATTTTGAGATGTATATAAATTGTACCAATAAAGAATTCAATTAAAAAAATAAATTGAGAAACATTCCCCTTTATCTATTATCTGGAGTGTATGCACAAGATTGGTGGAATCTATTACTTAAATGTGTGGAGAAATAGCACCTAAAAACCAGGTCAAGTATTTGATTTCTGGGAAGAAAAAAAGGCACATCTTTAGTTTCTTTACAATTTGTAAGACTATCTAATGCTTTTGTTTTTTATTTATCTGCTCTAGTAATTTTATATTTTCTTGGAATATGCCCATTTTAAGTTTTTAGAATTATTCGTAACTAGCTGTTGGTAGTATTATTTTGTTATCATCATGTACTAAACTAAAATTAAAAAAGATCAAAGATATAATAGTTAAAATAGAAATGTTTAATTTTCTGGAAGGTAAGACAGATAAAACTCTTGAAAACAGAGACCAAGGACCTTCTAAACAGAATCACAATGATACAAGAGATAAATCAAACACACAAGCTTAAATACTGTATGGTTTCTCTTTTATGAAAAATACAAAATGTAAAGAGCAAAATAAAAGATAGATAATAGGAAGTAAGGAGAGGGACTTTGTTCCAGTGGCGAGGCAGTCAAGAGATAGAGTGAAGAGAGAGGAGAGGGAAAGAGTAAAAACCATTAAGATACATACATGCACCAACTCCCCACAAGGAATGTAATCATTATGTAATATATATAGGTACTAAAAAATAAAATCTTTATTAAAAGATAAATATTATGAACATGAATATATTCCTTAATTTGCTTTAGCTGAAATATTTTGAGATTTTCCCCTTTTCCAGTCACAATATTTTTTATTTAGATTTCTTTTCATCTGTTTGTTAAGTATTCAAAGGTTTCTCAGTTTTTTTTAATTGAATTCTTTATTGGTACAATTTATATACATCTCAAAATCACATATAACATTGGGAAATTTGTACCAGTATATGCCAGAAGTTAATTCTCATTTTTACCCATATCCCTACCCACTCCCCCTCCTCCCCCCTTTATACATGCTCTTTTATTTTCTTTCTGTATCATATTTATTCTTTCCCCTCAGTTTTTTAAAAAAAGAATCAATTTTTGGTTTTGTTGACATGATCTTATTGTTCTCTATCTTGCTGACGTCATTCCTATTTTTTCTTTTTTGAGACGGGGTCTCACTTTGTATTTCAGGCTGGCCCTGAGCTCACTATGTAGCCCAGGCAAGCCTCAAACTCAGCAATCCTCCTGTCTCTGCCTCCCGAGTATTGGGATGACGGGGTGAGTCACTATGCCTGGCTTCATTTCTATTTTTATTATTGCTTCCTTTTATTCATCTATGGGTCATTCTTTTGTTCTCTCAATTGAAGTGTAAGCCCACAGCTAATATTATTCAACAGGGTAAAAAATGAAACCCTTCCTTTCAAGATCTAGAACATAACAAGGGTGCTCAATTTTATTAGATCTATTCAGCATAGGTCTGGAGTTCTAGCCTGGGAAAATAGTCAAGAAAAATAAATAAAAGATACCCAATAGCAGGTGGGAAGGGAGCCAAGAGGTGGACTGATGGTGTTCTGGGCTATATTTAGACATTCCCCCCAAAACCTTATACACTCATATGGATGGTGAACATCTGACAATTGGTCCAGGCCACTGAATGGGTTGGTATAGTTGTGGGTGATGGATTTATTGAAAACAGAAGCCCTGATCTGGGTGCCAGTAATGTGAAGACTGGGTGCAACAAAAAGGAAAAGAAGGAAAGCAGGCTGGTTACTTCCTGCCTCTTGTTAGCTCTGACATGGACTGTTTCTGTGTTACCATCCCCTCTGTCAAGCCACCCTTCCTTGGAACCAGTGGACCCTGCATTGAAACCTCTATAAACTGTGACCTAAAATAAACTTTATGTCCTTGAACTTATGGGTCTTGAGTACTGTGTCCCAGAAACAGAGAAGTAATAAGACAATGGGGTGGGATGGGTGAAGGGGATGTAAAAAAATAATTGATATGCATTATGTACATGTACCATCCCCCAAATTGATACAAACTGTACTCATGAAAATGTAAAAATATACACCCGGTAGGAAATGAAAAAGGGAAATCATTGCTCTTTGCTGATGACATGATCTTGCATAGAAAACTCTATGAACCCTAACAGAAAACTCTTAGAACTACTCTAAACAACTAAGGAAATCTACATAGGGTACAAAGTTAACACAAAAAAATTAGTAGCGTATCTATATACTAACCATGAACTTGTCCAAGATGAAATCAGTAAAGAAGTTCCATTTATAAGTCTAAAATAAAATCCCATTAAATATATAAAAATAAATTTGACCAAGGATATTAAATATCTCTACACTGAAGACTATAAAATGTTAATGAAAGAAATTGAAGAAGATAAACATAAGTGAAAAGATACTCATGCACATAGATTGGAAGAATTAACATTACTAAAATGTTCATTTACCTAAAGCAATTTATAGATTCAGTGTAATCTCTGTCAAAATTTTAATGTCACTTTTCAGGAAGAATCAGAAAAAAATCCTAAAATTCACAGGGAAATGCAAAAAGCCTTGAATAGCCAATGCAACTATAAGCAAAATTAACAGATGAAAGCATTACTCTCTAACTTCAAACTTTATAGTAATACCTTTTTTTAGAAGCATGGTGTCAGGAAAAATACAAATTTACCAGTGGAATGGGACAGAGGGCTCAGAAATGAACCCAAGCACACATCATCAATAGGTTTTTGAAAAATGTGGCAATAATAAACACTATGAAAAGGACAATCTGGTCAGCGAATGAATGCAAAAATTGGATATCCATATGCAGAAGAATGAAATTGGATCTTTGTCTCACACCATACACAAAAGCCAAATCAAAATATATTAAAGACACAAACATAATACTAGGAAGTATAGATTTACTAGCAGAAAACATAGGGGGATATTACAAGACATTGGTCTGGGAAGTAATTTTTTAGATTTGATCCCAAAAGTACAACTAAGGTAAAAATAAGCAAATGGGCTTACATCAAGATACAAAGCTTTGCCGGGCATGGTGGCTCACGCCTGTCATCCCAGCACTTGGGAGGCAGAGACAGGAGGATTGCTGATTTCGAGGCTTGCCTGGGCTACATAGTGAGCTCAGAGCCAGCCTGAACTACAAAGCGAGACCCTGTCTCAAAAAAAAAAAAAAAAAAAAAAGATACAAATCTTTTGCGTAGCTAAAGAAACGGAAGAGTTAAGAGACAACCCACAGATTGGGAGAAAAACACTTGCAAGCTGTAGATCTGACAAGAAGCTAATACCATAAATATATGAGAAACACAAAATTTTACAGAAAGAAAAATCCAATTAAAATGGACAGAGGGTCTGATTAGACATTTCTCAAAGTAAGATACACAAATGGCCAATAGGTATATGAAAAAATGCTCAACATCACTAGTCATCAGAGAAGTGAAAATTAGGACTATAAAGATATCACATGTCAAAATGATTATCCTCAAGAAAACAGAAAATGTTGGTGAGGATATGGAGAAAACAAAACACTTATACACAGTTTGGAGTATGTAAATTAGCATAATACTAAAGCCATTGTGGAAAACTATATGATGTTCCTTCAAAATCTAAAAGAACTTCTATATACCACTTCTGGTATTTCCTATACCACTTCTGGATATTTACTCAAAAGACTTGAAATCAATACTTTGAAGGGATGACCACATTTTCATGCTTATTCTGTACTATTCACAATAGCCAAGATAAGGAAACAACTAGTGTCCTTATAAATGTGTGGATAAAGAAAATGTAGAGAATACACACAGTTGATTACTAGTTGGCCTTAAAAACACAATTTTGTCATTTGTAATGATATGATTGGAATTGCAGAACAATATGCTGAATGAAACAAGCCAGGCTCAGGACAAATGGTGCATGTTTTCACCTAGATGTGGAAATGATGTGTCTAGAATGGTCAGTATCTAAAATGATCAGTGTCTAGAAGCAGGTAGTGGAATACTGGCAGCCAGAGGATGGGAGAAAAGAATGGACAAAGGTTACAAAGTCTCAAACATGAGGAATGACACTGTTTTCTTTTGAGATATATGATAGATTGTGTGAATGAGGTAAAAATATCACATTGTACATTTCAAAATTATTAGAGTAAATTTCAAATGTTTTTAATCACAACACCTGATAAGAATTTGAGGTGGAGGACATGTCAACTAGCTTTAGTTAATTTAGTTAGTTTAATTTGGCTTAAATTAACAATGTCAATTAGTTATGTATTTTACACTAAAGAATGATATTAACTTTACTATACTTATAATTAATTTGTAATAAAAATAAAAGTTAAAAATTGTACTTGCAAAAATTTCACTAGGACTTTAATTTACAAGCTATATACATTTAACATTTCTCAAATTGTTGGAATTAATATTTAAAGTAGGTTCTGTGGTCAGAAACCATGATCTTTATGATACTTTGAGCTTTGTTGAGTATTTCCATTTAGGGTGGTACCTTATCAAATTTTGCAAAGATTTCATATTAAGCTTGAAAAATGTGCATTATATAGTGGTTGGTATTGTAGATATGTCCATTAAGTCAAGTTTATTGTTTATTTTTATCATTGACAGGTTTTGTCTACTTGATTGTCAATATCATGGAGAGATATGTTAGAATTTTCTATTATATGGTGATTTATCAAATTTTTTCAGCAGTTTGTTTTTCCTTTGTATACTTTGAAATTATTTTATTAGATGAATAGATTTAAAAATAGTTAATTTTAATGAATTAAAATTTTTATGAGTATGAAGTAGCTCCATAACATTTTTTACCCATCTCACTTAAATCACACTAAAATACTTACATTACCTTTGACTAGAACTTGTCTAATATGTTGCAAAAATTATTTTGTTTTGAATCTGTTTCTTCTTTACAGTTTCTTCTCTTAGATAGCACATGCCAGGATTTTAAAAAGTCAATCTGCCAATTTTTAAAATAATTCCCTAAAATATATTTCAAATTATTTACTTATTTTGATTTATTTATAACACTATAATTAGGTTGGCATATTCTGCTTGTGAAGGCTTTGATCACTGTACTTCATTCAACTTTGGCAACATCTCCTGGACTTTTCTCTCATTTCCTTATGTCTTTTATTTGAAACTATTTTTAATGTGGGTGATTCTAGGATAATTTATTTTAGACTTTGTATATCTGGAATGTTGTTTGTCATATTCTAATATTTGGAAAGTGATTTAGCTCAGTACAACATCCTAAATTTTGTATTCTTTTTCTGTATACTTCAAAATCACTACTGTCTTCTTTTATTTATTATTATTTTTACAAAATCTGTATCAGTTAGATTCTTTGTTTTGAATATTAGATGCTCTTCCTCTGTTAAAGTTTTTATACTTTCTATACACACACCCATGGTACTTCCTCCTTCCTCTTCCTCTCCTTCTCCTTCTTCCTTCTCCTCCTCCTCCTTCTCTTCCTTCTTCTTCTTCTGGACATGGTCTCGCTTTGTAGTTCAGGCTGGCCCTGAGCTCACTAGCCCAGGCAAGCTGGAACTCAGCAATCCTCCTGCCTCTGCCTCTGGAGTGCTGGGATTACAGGCGTGAACCACCATGCCCAGCCATAGTACTTCCTTCTTATTCATGGACATGTTCCAAAACATTGATACTACTAAACCCTATACATACATAATATCTATACATATATAATAGCTGTGCAAACATACATATGATAATGTTTGATTTATGAATCAGGCACAGTAGGAGAAAAATAACAAGTAATCGTAAAATAAAACAACAATATAGTGTAATAAAAGTTATGCAAATTCTCACATCTCTTGTTGTACTGTACTCACCTTCTCCTTATGCTGGTCTGATATGGAGTGCCAGTGTGATGACAGTAAGGGAAGCGGAAGACAGTGGCGTGGCACAGAGGACAGTTAGGACAGTGTGGAAGGGTTCAGTGAACATGAGCCCTGGGCTGTGTGATGGGCCTGTTGACCGAGACAGCAGCTGAGTGGCTGAGGGCTCGGTGTGAACAAAAGGACCATCTGTAGAGCAGGGAGCAGAGAGGGAGGCGGGCGAAACTTCATCATGTTATTCACAATGGCACAAAATTTCAAACTTATGATTTATTTATTGATAGAATTTTCCACTTAATATTTTCAAAATCATGGTTGACTGTGGGTTAACTAAAACTATGGCTCAGGAGTGCATTCTGAGTGTGTGTTTCTTAAATGTCTTTGTAGTGTACTAGGATGTGGATTTGTCCTCTCTTCTTTTTTGTACTTAATAGTATCTAATAGTTTTGTATTTGAAATTTTCAACCTTTTTAATTCCAGAAAAGATCCCCTTATTCAAATATTTTTTCTTTTCTATTTATATTTAACTCCATTTCTGAGACTTCTTTGAATCCTAAATTTGTATTTAACTTCTATTTTTCATTTCTCTGAAATTTTCTGTTTTCTACAGCTTTGTCCCTTTATTCTTTCCTTTAAGACATTTCCTCAGTTGGTTCTTTCAAGTCACAAGATCCTTTCTTTGCTTGGTTCTTTCTGCTCCTTTGGCTTTTTGTATTGTTTAACATTTACCCACTGATGGAAAATATTTGTTTTACCTTAGTGTTTCCTTATTTCTGCTTCATATAGCTAAAGTATTAAGAAAAACTGCACAAAGCCTCAAGGTTAAAGGCAGGTACAGTGCCCTTTCTGTAGTCCTAGGGCACAGTCTCCTTCTGTTTAAAGTGGACTTCACTCTCGAGGAGAGAGGAATTTTGAGTTATGATTCATAAGTGCCTAGGGCACAGATTGTACAGAGCTACAGATTAGTTTGTGGATGACTGATCACTATAAACTAATTTTGGTGAGGAATAAAATGATCTCTTGGAAAGTTATGCTTTTTACTCTGCATGGTATAAACAAGTTTTTTTTGGGTCTAATTTAGTAATCATACTCATATAATCTTTTCTTCCACTGAGGGTATGCGTCCTACCTTACAAATTCTCACTTGGACCAAATTTGTTATCCTGTTGGATTTACTGAGCCAAATAAATGAGTTAAAAATGTATGCACTGTAATTTGTATGAGTCATTTTTAACTTTTAAAAAATTATTCTTTTCAATCTCTTTCCAAACATCTCTTAAAGATGTTTAGGCTAGTTTTAAATGATTGTTTTTTTTTTTTTTTGCTTTACTTTGCTAATTAGTCTACTTCTAGTGCACTCAACAACATACTGTTTTTCTTGGAAATGGTTGTGGCCATTGCACGTCTTTGTAATTTGGGTTATCTATCTCCTCTGCTACAGGCTTTGAACATTTAGCAAGAAATGGGGGTGTGTGAGAGCCGGAGATTTAGCTCAGTGTTTCCGGCACCTGCCTAACAAGATCAAGGTTCCTGGTTTGATCCCTGGTAACCACATACAACAATACCGGGCATGGTGACTCACACCCACCAACAATCAGTACCACAGGCAGGAGGATAGCTGAGTTTGAGGCTTGCCTGGGCTACATAGTGAGCTCAGGGCCAGCCTGAACTACAAAGCAAAACCCTGTCCAAAAAAAAAAAATGGGGGTGTGCGTATGACCCCATCCCAGCGCATCCACTATGGTTTAGGATGGGTGGAGTCCACAAGCCTCACGCTGAAGTTTGCATGCACCAGGGTCCCCGGATAACACATTTCTCCGATCACAAAGTCGCCATGGTGAAGAAGCAGCCTATGGAGGGAACATTCTTTACACTGTAACTCACCCGCTTTGTGGGTTTAAATAGGCAGAAGAGTGGGACAGAGCCTTTATGCTATGACCTGGTTCTTCCTGTGCAGCCCTCCCTTTGTCCCTGACCTGGAGCCCGGGCTCTCCCAGGCATGTGAGCTGGCACTGCTCATTTTGAGGTTGCTCATTCTGAGGGAGACGCACAGCTGCTCCCGCCCTCTGCCCAGAGGGGTGGGATGCGGGTTCTCACCTGTACACTTCATCTCAAAGGTGGTGACCTCCTGCCTTTCATCCCCCATACTAGACAAACAGCAGTTGGAATGGTCAAGTTGGAACCTGTAGCTATGACTTATTCGGAGAAAGTCTTTGCAGAGTGTAAGTTTGGGGTCTTGAATGAGACTAGTTATCCTAGATGATGTGTGTGGGCCCTATGTTCAGTGACGTGATCTTGTGAGAGACAGAAAAAAGAGGACCCAGGAGCAGAGCGGAAGCTGTTGGGAGACACAGCCACACTCCAGCAGCCCCGCACTAGATGCTGGAAGGCTTCTCCCCGGGGCTTTGTGACTTCTGTCACTGATCAGTATCCATCTGATCAGCACTCACCTGTCAACATCTAGATTTTGGGCCTCTCACCTCGAGATGGTGGAGGAATAAATTTCTGTTGTTTTAAGTCAAGTTTGTGGTGCTTTGTTCCAGCAGGGAAAGGAAACAAACATAACCAGGATCACCAGGCTGTAACCCTGCAGTATATTTACTGGAAGTGAGGGGAGAAGAGAAGGGAAGAGTAACAGGGAGAGTGATTTATAATGACAGCACAGGCCCGAGGCACCCTGGGCCCTTCTCTGGACATTTCCCCCAGTGACGCCTCCTGCTGTCTGGGGCCAGCAGCCGCATTTTGAGATTGTCACAGCTCCGAGACTGGCTCAATTTCACTCACACCTAGAGGGAGGAGAGGACTCTGCTCACAGCTGTCTGATTAAACAGCCTGGCTGTCTAATCCTCCTAGCCCCAGGATGGACTTTTTTCTTTTTTTCATGAGAACCTCATTCATGCCTGTGGGTCTGAGCTCTGATATCATCAAGCATCCAGTCATCCAGCTGGGATGTGGGTGGTTCCCAGGGTCCTGTGAGGAAACTTGGTCCACAGTGCTGGGAGGTGGTGGAGTGCTGGAAGGTGGTTAGGGAAGGAAGGCCTCAGGCATGAACTATTCAGAGTGGGTTGTTATGAAGAACAGGACTGGGCTATCCAGGTAATGGGTGATCTGTCCCAGTTATACCTGCTTCTGCCATACTGTTGCCATCTACCATGTTGTCATGCAGCCAAAGGGTGTGGACCAATTGAGCTTTCAGCTTCCAGACCTTTTTTCTTTGTAAGATGCTCAGATATTTGTAAGGCTTCAGATATTTTGTCATAGCAATAGAAAATAAACTAATACAAGTACATTTCCCAAAGTCAGAGATTTTATATCTTAAAGGTAACACATGAGAGCCACAAGCAGTCCTATGGAGATCTGTGACACAGAGTTTATTTTAAGATACTCTAAGCCTCATTTATTTTATGGGATAGATGGTTTTCATGAGATATATTTTACTAATGACTGCAACTGTGTGAAGTCAGTGCATGTGGGTAGAATCTGGGAGGGGATCCAAAGATTGCTAACAATTTTCTGAGGCTCTGGAGAGAATGAACGAGTCATAGGTGAAGTTTGAATGAGATTTTAGCTTTTTATTATATTGCTTTTAATGTTCCTTTCAGAAGTGCAGTGCTGTTTTTACATCAAATAAGGATAGTCATAAAGTTTCGATTCTATACACAAAGAAATATATGCCTCTTCCTATCTCCTTATCACTTCAGAGGAAAAAAAAAGGTACCAGTTGCTAGAGACAAATTTCTCTGCAGAGAGAAACTCTTATAGTTTATGTGCATTTCAAACTGTTGAAGATCTATTTAGGAGGAGCAGAGCTTTCTTCCCTTGTTAATAAGGAGCAGACATTTTCTCCTATGTTATTAAAAGTATCAGTCATAGGGCATCATCCAGGCTGAATTGGGGTGGGCCGGGGTGGGGGAGGAGAGGGAACAGGAGGAAATGAGAGGAGAAAGCAAAGGAGAGAGACAGGAGAGAAGAAACCAGTCCAAGGAGGGGAGGAGGATGGAAAATTTAAGAAACAAGCAGAGGAACCAGAAGGGACATCAAGGTTGTCCCCTTAATTAGCTGCAACCCCTGCTGGGCCCAGGCAGGGAAGAGCTGCTGGCAGGAAACTGCAAAGACCAGTTAGCAGATTCTGATGTGTGCGAAATGCTTTGCCCATCTGCTCTGGCCTTCCAGAATGCACTTTCCACCTCCACCTGTTGGCATCCAAGTGGTCTTGTAAAACTCACTCCAAATGGTAGTTTTTTCCATAAAACCTGTCTTGATCCTTCACCCCCACTAGTCAAATATCCTGCTAATTTCTTAAAATATTTTCAGAGGTTAAAAATGGCAATGGAGCCAGCTGGGTCCTGGGCTACTTGGCTGCTGGCTGATTTCACACAGTGAGTGTGGCCTGCGAGAGACGAGGCATGCAGCGAAGTAGGCTCAGTTCACACATGCAAGCCTGTCACCTACTTGGCCCGTATCCCTGGGTGGGCGTGAGATGCCACATGCGGCTGTGAAAATGCCCTACAAAGAGCAGGAGGGTCCTTGTTCATCCCTACCCACCTCTGCCTGAGTGCAAGCCACTTCCCTGGGGAGCTCTGAACTTACTCCACAGCCGTATGTGAATCCACTTTAGGCTGGATATGAAGACAGATAATGTTAATAAAAAAGTTCAGACCACACACCAGCAACATTCTAGGACCTTAAGCTCCCCTCCCTTACTTTGTGTCAAATGATACACATTATGGTACTCTGTCATTCCTTTGTGGGTGGCAGGAGCTGGCTTAAATAAATAACTTTAGCTTAGTAGAGAGAGAAAGAACATTTGACAGCACCTCCCCTTTTTGGGGCTGGGTATATCTCAAGATGCTACAGTAGATATCAAAACAATGGTGGAGCTGAACTGGATCGATTCTGTGCTTTCTCATGTAGAACCTGCAGTGCTGCCGAAATCAACGTGTCCTTCCATGTTTTATACTTTGGTGCCTCCTTATCTAATGCTCACTGTGGTTTGGAGCCATAGGGTCCCGCAAAGGACCAGGGATGAAGATGTGCTTGCCAGCCTGGAGCGCTAGTGGGTGCTAGTAAAATCCTTACGAGGTGCAGCCTAATGGGGGGAAGTGAGGCCTTTGAAACTGCCATTTGTGGAGACACAGGTACCCTGGGTCTTCCTGTCGCTCTCTTTGTATCCCAGCTCCCATGGGGTAAAGAGCTCTCTTTTCCCAGGTACTCTGAGCTCTGATCACAATGTGCTTCAGTACCACAGGCCCAGAAACAGTGGAGCCAACCAACCCCAGACTGAACCCTCTGAAACCACAAGCCTAGATAAATCTTTTTTGTTTGTTTTAACTGTCTGAGGTATTTTGTCACATCGATGCAAAGCTGATTAATATACTATTTTCATGTTTTCAGGGTGTTATTAAGTAAAATAAAGGTTTACTGGAACACAAGGACTAGGATACTGTGATGGTCAGTCTGAGAAAGGACACAGCTACTAAGTGATCAATGAGAAGGTCACATACGCAGTGTGAGAACACAGAACCCAGGGATGAGTCATGTTTGAGACACAGCAAAGCAAGATGTGCAAGATGCTATTGCACTCCTCAGAATGGGATACAAGCTGAAATTTGTGAATTGTTTCTAACGTTTCTTTTAGCTGTTTAAGTTCTTGATTGATTGAGCATAATGGAAGCCTCAGAAAGCAAAACCATGCTGTGGGGGACAACTGTTTGTCTGTCTTCTACATGTCCCATAGTATTCTTTAGGGAAGAAGTGGGTTTGATTTCCAGCGTCCATATTATAGTTCTCCTACTGTCAAAAAATACATGTATATAGCCAGGCATGGTGGCTCACGCCTGTAATCCCAGCACTTGGGAAGCAGAGACAGGAGGATTGCTGAGTTTGAGGCTTGCCTGGGCACCATAGTGAGCTCAGGGCCAGCCTCAACTACAAAGCAAGACGCTGTCTCAAAACAAAACAAAACAAAACAAAACAAAACAAAAAATATATGTATATAACCTGATGTGAAAAGTAAGCTAAAAACTAAACACTAGAGTGGGCTGAGACAGTAAGAGAGATCAGCAAAAAGAGTATCTCTATTAGTTTTTAAAAGATAATTTTAGCATATGTTTAAAAAACTAGTTGCAACTTAGACCAAGCTGTATTTTATAGAGACAACAACAACAAACACAGTGTAAGACAAAATGGACATCATACTGTGTTATGCACAACTGTTGTCAGAATCTGGCTGTTGAGACCACAAAAGCACAGTCTTGTCAACACCGTGTGTGGAATGTATTGTAAGGACAGGTGATACAAGAGTCCACTGAAGGACCACAGAACACTTGGACACCCTCTTCTTGTGCTGGATTAGATGCTGTCTAAAGTTTTTTTTAAACTCATGATTCTGTGAGTAATGTTACTGAGATATATCTTGGCACCAGAGCCTGTCCCCTTGTGTGTGCTTGCTGAATTCATTTTAATAGCCACACACAGAAACCCAAGCATGAAAGAGTGAGTGCACAGGACCTGCTGGGGCCTGAGCCCGGTCGTAGCTTTGCCTCTGGCATCCACGCTGTTTAACATGGTGCCCTCCAAAATCTTTGGAGTCTACTTCCAAGAAAAGCTCAGAGGTACAAGTCTTTTAATTATGAAAGGCAAGGAAAATGTGAAAGCAATCGCTACAATGAAACTGGGAAATATGAGCTTTTTCCTTCCAGGAACCCCCTTCCTGGGAAGCCCAGGCAGCATAGCTTAGCAGGTGTAAAGGTGATGTGTGGCATGAAGGTAGCCTGGTGAGGGAAGTAGGATGGTAACACTGTGCTGAATGGTGTGCAGTGGGCAGACTTAAGCCAGCTCAGCTTTTACCATCTGTGCAACTCTGAGCAAGTTTTACCCTTCCTGAATTTGATTTTCTTTACCTTAGTGAGTGCTCGTGAGGACTAAGTGAGTCAATGCGCAGAAAGCATGTAGCTCAAGATGGGGCTACAGGGTGCTTCCTATTCGGGGAGTTCATTGAACTCCACTGTGCTGGGCACTGGAGAAGGAGACTCTTTGTCCTTGAAGTGGCGCTGGCCTAGTAGGGAAGGTGTAATCACTCCGAGTAGGGGAGGCCAAGAAGAATGGAGGAATGTGCCTAGCATGATTCAAGGGGAAAGGAACATGGCTGTATTCAGATGGGGAAATTTTTGTCCAGGTTCCACAGCTATCTGTCTCCTGTAAGGTCTCACTCCCAAACCATAGTGGCTGAGAGTTCAAAATTAGAGATTTATGAAAGTGGGTCAAGCATTGCCCTTTCCCCATGGGCTTCTATAAGACTGCAATATTAACTTGGCATTTGCAACAGTTTCCTAATGACATTTTTTTTTTTTTTTTGCTTTTTGAGACAGTGTCTCGCTTTGTAGTTCAGGCTGGCCCTGAGCTCACTATGGTGCCCAGGCAAGCCGCCACAAACTCAGCAATCCTCCTGTCTCTGCCTCCTGAGTGCTGGGATTACAGGCGTGAGCTACCACGTCTGGCATTGTGGTATGCAGTGTTGATTGTTGGTGGGCGTGTCTCCATGCCCAGCATTCTATGTGGTTACCGGGGATCGAACTCAGGACCTTGTGCTTGTGAGGCAGGCGCTGGAACCACTGAGCTAACTCTCCGGCCCTCCTAATGACATTTTGATAGCATCTTGCATAGCTGGTCATAGGACTTACCCTCTGAGATCCAGTTCAGCACGTCTAGATGGAGTTGGAAACAATGTCTGAGGCTGGAGACCCCCATGATCCACTCTGAGGGACACAGTGCTCTTTCGCACAGGAAGGACAAACAAGAACAGGTTCTAAGCAGAAAGAGTCCTGGGGAAATGTCTGTCTACTGACTGCCTTCAGGCCGGCGGTTCCCGTCCCCAGGCAACTCCTCTGTTATTGCTGGCAGGAGGTCCTGGGTGGCTCCCGATCAGGCCCCACTGCCTCCAGCCTGTTCACTCCCTGTGTTTGTGTCTGGGTGCTGCCCCCTCTTGTGAGTCCTCAGCCATGTGGCTAATGAGAGTCCTATTCAGCCCTCATTAGGAGATCAACTTGGTTTCTCCAGCTCTCAGAGGCTAATTATGTCTCTTTCATTAGTTCAATTTCCGCAATTAATGTACCTCTGTATACACAAATAGCCGTTTGTTTTTGGTCTAAGTGTCATGTGTGTGGCCGTCCTTTCCTCCTCCACACACACGCCTCTTTATCTTGTAAACAGGGCTTCTATCAAGGTTCCAATTTGAAGGTTCCAATTTGAAGTGAAATCAACATGGGAAATCTAATAGCTAAAAGAGATTCACAGGGAGATCCTGGGAAGCTCATGGTACCAGAGAAAATACCAACTGATTGACTTCCAGAAGTCAGAGGAATTCTGGGTGTCTGAGTTCTCTTAAACATCAAGGCATTTCAACCTCACACTAGAAGTGTCAACAGGCAGAGTGACTCAGCGACAGCAGGTTGGCATCTCAATCATTTGGTTCATACTCTTACCAGGACCTTTGCACCCCATCCTGAATGATTCTAAGACAGGCCTTGTGTGGTACACTGACAGTCACCTCTGTGGCAGCCCTACTTTGTGTGCTCATTGCTGCCCAATCTTTGTTGACCATGGGGACAGTTTCAGGGACACAATGTTTCACTCCTAGTGGCGGGAGCTCTTCTTAAGCACAGAGATAACTGATACCTGAGTGAACTTCAGGTATGCAGAGAGACAAAAAGAGGCAGCGGCTAGTGGGAGGCACCTAGTTCTTATCAAGCCATGTCTTCAGAGTTACACAGATGCAAGGAAGGATTTTCTCAAAGTGGGAACATCAGTTGCAGATATTCATCATTAGCTAATAAAAATTCAAATTCCACCTAGATGGCCTTCAACTGGGGACTAGATAAATGTGTTTTTAAAAAAATAAATTGGAGTATTACTCTGCCATAAAGAATGACAACTTAGTTATTTATGTGCAAATGGACACACCTTGAGGACACACTAATAAGTGAAATAAATAAGTTACAGATATGTAAATACCATATCTTTTCTCTGGTATGAGCACCTGTAGATGTAAATGAGTTCCAGAAGGTATGATAGATTTTGTGAAATAGGAAATATTCAAAGGGAATGTGGTAAGGGGAGGTAGTAAGGGGAAAGAATAAATATGATTTGAAAAGAAAAAGAAAGCACATGTATATAGGGGTGGGGGGGTTGTGGGGTGGGTAGGGATATGGGTAAAAGTGAGAATTAACTTGTGTCATATACTGGTACAAATTCCCCAATGCTGAGTGTGATTGTGAACTGTATATAAACTGTACCAATAAAATTTTTAATTAAAAAAGAAAAAAGAAAATTCAAATTCCAAAGTTCTGCTAACATTTATGCTAAAAAATATCCTCTGTGCATTTAGGATGGGGTGACCCTCCAGGGCTGAGGCTTCTAGGGAAAGGTCAAGGTTTTTAGATTAATTAAATTATATAATCAAAAGGGACCAAGAGTGCTAAGGTAGCACAGTGTGGACTTTGGCAGGTAGAGCTCCAGTAACTACCAGGAAGGGCCAGGCCTACTGCTTCCGGTACCTGTTGGTTCACTCCAGGCATGCGAGTAGTCATTATTCTCCCATTTTTCAAGAGGACATTGGCAACTGGAGAAAATAGAAAGATGGGCAACTTGACAGTGGGAGGAAGAAATTAAAGCAACAGAAAGTAAGTTGAAAACGGGCTGGTGGCTGGGGAACGAGGCCGTTTTGAAGATAAGGCAGACCACAGCACGGAGTTGGATTTGATCTGCTCAGAGATAGAAGACTGGACAAAAAGTGGAGCATAGCAGGAAGAGATGTTAAATTTGGCACAGAAATGGTCCTTAACTTTACACAGCTATTCACAATTGACAAAGCTTCTCCCTCAGCTCCCACCATACTGCGTAAGGTAGACATTGCCCTTCCTGTCTCAGGGAAGGCAACAAAAGTCCTTCAACAACTATTCAGTTACCTTGTGTTACCCAGTGTGACATTTGGCTAAAATCCCTGCCAGGGCATGGAAAACATGGCCTTAGAAGAAGGTCAGTGTGGTGAACTAAGAGATTAGCTGCTGGTGCCCAGCAATCTGGCTATTTCTTTGTCTTTGGCTGCTTCTCCTTCCAGTCCCAACACAGCTACTGTGCAGTCTTGGCTGAACCAATCACTCTGTGAGCCAAGCTGCAGCCTCTCCATTTGCCTTTGGCTCCCCTAGTGGTTGTAGGTATGAGCCAGGGTGGGAGGAAGCTGGCATGACTGTGGTTGTTGATGTGGGGCTCTGGGCACTCCCTCCAGTTCCTTGTGCCTCTAGATTTCTCGCAGGCTTGATCTCATCCTATGTGGCCACTCATCCTATGTGGTGACCACTGCTGAGAAGGTCTGATGGTGTCAAGACAAGCTCAGCAGAACTTGGCTCAGATTGTGTCCCATCGTCCCCTGCTCTGCCTTGACTAGGGTCTGACATTATGCCATGAGGTGTTCTTAAAAATGTGCCTAACTTGGGGCCCGCTGTGCCGTGAGTCCAGCGGACTGGGGAACTTTCGGCGGACAGACCAGACCCAGCAGCTCCGGGCCGCCGTGCCGTGTTTCCAGCGGACTGAGGAACGAGCAGCAGGCGGACCGGACCGAGCAACTCCGAGACCACCGTGCCATGCTTCCGGCAAACTGAGTGAGCAGCACGCGAACCCGGCTGCAGAGTGCAGTCCATTTCCAGTGGACTGAAGGCCGCCCAGCAGCACACTGTATCCCGGAGCTGTGCAGTGAGGAGTCAGACATAGAGGTAACTCATAAGCTCAAAGTATCCAGTATAGAATCTAACAAACCTTTTTTGT
>PVIC010040260.1:0-16740 GCA_004025085.1 Thryonomys swinderianus
TTCTTGAACTCCTGGGCGCCAGCAACCTTCCTGTCTCAGCCTTCCAAGCGGCTGGGACCTCGGGTACACACCACTGTTCCCAGCTAATGCTGCTTAGCCGATCTTCTCCATAACTCCACACGAGAAGTGCCCATAAACCCACTGTCCAGTAGGTGGGCTGGTGGGGAGCGCGGCAGCGCTGAGATGGGAACATCCCGGGAAGCAACACCCCACCCCCAAAAGCCCTAGGAACGCGAGCTCCGGGCGCCGCTGTTCTCTGGCTCCCTGACGTGGACACACCTTCTCCCGCAGGCGACGTGATCACCTTCGACAACTGGCGCCTGCTGCACGGGCGCCGCGGCTACGAGGCGCGCACGGAGATCACGCGGCACCTGGAGGGCGCCTACGCAGACTGGGACGTGGTGCTGTCGCGGCTGCGCCTCCTGCGGGGCCGCGTCCGCGCCGCCGGGACCGAGCTCTGAGCCGCCGCCTCCGCCCCGCGGCCCGCAGAGGCCTCTTCCCTTGGGTCAAATCAAACATTTCTCCCGCGACGGCTCTTTCCTTTCACAAGGGAATCTATCGCTGCAGATGAAGCTTGTCTCCACCCCGCCCCCCAAAGCCATTATGGGAATTCCTCAAAAAATTAAAACTGGAAACTCCATCAGACCCTCCTAGGTACCTTCCCACGAGAGCTGAGGCCCTCAGGAGCGCGACCCGCACGAAAGCTCAATCTTCAAAGGAGCCCAACCTGCGAGAGGTGAGGTGGGCAGAAAGTGCTGCGTTTGCGCACCACCACGCATGCGCATGACTATGTGTGCGTCCCACCTCGCTTGCGCGCCACGGCACCTGCGCACCACCTGGCCTGCGCACCACCACACCTGCGCGTTGCCACACCTGCGCACCACCACACCTGCGCGTCGCCACACCTGTGCACCACCACACCTGCGCGCCACCTGGCCTGCGTATCACCACCCCTGCGCACCGCCTGGCCTGCGCACCATCACACCTGTGCACCATCGCTCCTCTGCCAGAAAGAAAAGTGACTTTGAGCGCTTCAGAGGAAAGTGGATGCTCCCCGAGACCGTAATGTAAAACGAAATAAATCAGAGGCACAAGCTTAAATATCATGTGGTTTTTCTTATATGAGCCCAGAATAAGAATAAAGTACGAAATACAAGAAGTAGGGAGGTGATCTTCCTCCCAGGGGGAAGGACTGAGATGGAGGGTGGGAAGGAGGAGGGGAGGCAGATGGGGGAAAGAACGAAGGCTAATGAAAAGGGTGCTTTTGCAGAATGACAGCGGAACAAGCATTGGAAGGAGTAGGGAAAGTGGGAAGGGTGGGGAAGAAAGCAATTAGTACGTATCCTTTCTTTGCACTGGCCCCCACAATAAATGTAATCACGTTCTGCAAACGGGGACTTAAAAACATTAAAAAATGTTTTTCAAAATTTGCCTCCAAACATATTTCTGCATTGCTGTCCCTGGGGCTGCTTCTTCCTGGCTGCACAGAATTGTGTAGCTTGCATGAGAAGAAGCTTCATGTTTTCAAAGCTCACTTTTATTATTGAATAATATGACCCAAATTTCCAGTCATCGCCAACTTGGTGAGCTCAACAGTTTTTCTCATAGATGATGATAGCAAAGCCAAGCACCTCCAATTAAGAGAAAGTTCAGCTTCCCCGAGTTTTTCTTGCCCGAAATAACTGTCACCCCGTGAAGGTCTGCATTCTGGCCCCATCAGTGGGTCGGTTTTCCTTCCTTGCCTTGAACGAAGACCGGGGCCGGGAGCCAGGGTGGTCTCGGGGCGCGCGAACACACCCAGCACCGGCGACCTCCGCTCAGCCTCTCCCGCTGCCTTCCGGTGCCCGGAGGCCCTGCCCAGCACAGTGAGGAAAGGGTCCCCATCCCTGACCGAAGGGGAGTCTTAGCGACAGCGTCTGCCCAAATCCTGGACACAGGACGGGGGTCCAGCCAAGTACAGCCCCGATCCCACTCGGGGGCCAGGCTGTCGCCCAGTGCAGCATTATGGGAGCACTAGTTCCACGTGTTTTACTTCCTCCGTGCTGGCTTTCCCAGGGCACATCCACAGTGCGGGAACGTGGGCCAGGAAGAGCCAGACACCCCAAAATCTCCCCCTTGGGAAGCCTCCCTTTCTGCAACTTCCTTATCCCTTCTCCTCTGGTCCTGATCGGAATCCTGGAGTGTGTAACACGTTCACTCCCCGGAATTTCACAAGAATAGGCGGGGTCCCTCTTCTGCCCGAAATGCCCCTGGAATGACAGTGCTCAGTCCCCCGGGGCCTGCAGGTGACACTGCGTGTTCACTCGTTCGGCAGGTATCTCTCCTGTATGGAGCACGCTGGGTCCACGCCGACTCCAGCCACCCCCTTCTGCTGAGGTGGGAGGAGAGGATGCAGGTTCCCAGACTGTTCCTGGACTGGCTCACAGGACGCGAACGATCCGGACGGAGGAGGCGAGGGGATCTACAGCCTGCGCTGAACTAGCACAGTGAACAGTGATTTCCCAGCCCAGGAGGAGACATAACTTTCCATGTTAAGGACCAGAAAACTGAGAATCAACAGGGGGCATGGCTGGTCCTGTAAGTGGGAATAGCAGGCCGCGCCACTGGGGTAGATCTGAGGGCGATTTGAGCCATGATCTTCCCCTTATCTTCATTTTTTTTCTCTCAGAAAATGAGACAAATAACAGTTATTTCACTACATTTGAAAATAGAAGCTTAAGTAAAGCCGTGTTTCCCCGAATCTCTCAGCCAGTTAGTCACATCCACGGTCCTTATGTAAGGAGGAAACACGGCTTCCCAGCGGGTCCCTGAAGATCATGACTCAAAGATCTGGGAGAACTGGGCGTTGTATTTTTTTTTGTCTTTCTTTCTTTCTTTCTTTCTTTCTTTCTTTCTTTCTTTCTTACACAACTTAATTCTCATTTTTCCCATTCCTTTGCCCACTCTACAACCCCCTACTCCTTACACACATGAGTTTGTTTCCCCTTTTCTTACCATCATAATTTTTTCTTTCCCCTCATTACTTACCCCTACCCCATTTGCCTCAGGATATTTTCTATTTTACAGTGTATCATACATTCTAGGACTTACTTATATTTTCCGTTTCTCACACCAGAGAAAAGGTACGGTATTTACACATCTGTGACCTGCTTATTTCACTTATGACTACGTCTTCAAGGGACGTCCAAGTGCGTGGGAATGACTCAGACTTAACCATTCTTTGTGGCAGAGTCATCCTCCATTTTATAGAAAAGCCACGTCTTCCATGCAGGTGGTGTGCATCGCAGGGAGAGTCGGGGGAAGGCTGCGCGGCCGCATCGGCACAGCTGCAGCTCGGGGTCTGCTCGGGAGACATCAGCTGTCCCTGCTTAGAGTAAGGAGCCCGGCGGGGGCGGCTCGGCCGGCGGGCGGGGAGGGCGGGGAGGGGCGGGGGGGCACTGCAGGACGGGCGGGGCCACGTCTCCAAACATCTGATCCGCGCTGCTTCCCCAAGTCAGTGCTTTATCTTGGAAAGCAAAGAAGAAGCCATTTAAGTTTGTAAGCGATAAAGTGCCTCGATCAGATATCTGCTTTTGTAAGACGCAGCTGGCTTCTCTGTGGAAGGAACTGTAAAGGGACAGAAGAGCCGAAGATCTGCTGCTGAGGTCACCGCGAGAAGCCGCAGGAAGCCTGGAGGACAGCTGGCGCAGAACCCTGGCTGGCTCCAGAGGGCTTGGCCCTCTGCGCGGGAGGGAGGGGGCCCCGGAGCCCTCGGGGTCCTCGCTAGGAGAAGCGGGTTGTGCAGAGCGAAAGACGCACCACGGCACAATGGAGAGAAGCAGTGTGCTTCTGCACGAACAGCTGGCCGGCCCTGTCTGGTCCCTTGGTTCGCATGGACATCAAACTCGGCAGAAGCCTGATTCGAGGTCTGCAGAGCTTCCAGATGGTGCTGGAAATGAGCCCTGGTTTTCCCGGAGGTGTTCAGAGATGTACCCACAGCCACAGCCCCAGTGGCCGACGTTAAGGTAATCGGGGGCCCGGTGTACAGAACCCATCGCACACAGGACGCGGGCTCTGACCCAGGAACCGCTGGAATGCTGCACGCTGTCTCCGGAGGAAGCACTTCCAGCCGCGGCGCTGCTTCCTTCCCGCCTGCAAATATCATCTCTGCCCCGGGAAGGAGAAGCGGGAGGATCGGACGGGGCCGCAAGTTTCTGAAGTGTTATTTACAGCATGACAGATCGTGGGCTGCGGCCGCTGGTGCCGACTGAAGACGATGAGATTCACTGGATATAACTGTTCAGAGAAATGCTTTTCTCCCCTAACATCCTCGATGTAACTTGGATCAGAATTTACCCCCTTGGCAGAGCAGACCCACGCCACCTTGCCCTTCTCCGGTATGACTTGGAGAATGCTAGCCGCCTGGCTGGTTACCCGGGATAACTCCGAGGCCCCTGGGACGATCTCTCCACTGCAGCCTCCGGGTCTGTTTCCTTCCGGCCAACTGTAAACGTGAGCACAGGAAGACCGTTAGCCAGCATTGAAGCCGAAGAAGGAATTCTGTAGAAAAACTAAGTGACTCGGAGGAAATTTCTAGAGTCTCACTGATGAAGCAATGCACTTACAAGCAGAATGTGTTTTATAAAGCTGCTTTACGTTTAACAGCACTTGGGGTGAACTTGTACAAAGCTCATAGGATGCAAATGTGATGGGCTTGGACGCCGCAGCTTAGTGCATATTTCTGTGACTTGAAGTCTTCTGCAGCTGTCTGTAGAAAGAACCTTTTCATTGCACTGTGTGACTGGAAAACTCCTCTTTCTCCTTGAAAACTGAGCTCAAGATCAGCCAAGACGATGGTGAAACAGAGCAACCTGCACCCTCCTCTCCTACGCACAGGGACCGGCAGCTCTCTGTCTACCAAGGTGTCTCTGCAGTGTGCAAAGCCAGGTAGGAGGGGACACAACCCCAGGAGCACAAGCCCGGAGGCAGAGTGCCGCCAGCCACAGGCTCCCGGCTGAGTCTCCAGCCCCGGACCCAGAAACGTCCCTCTTTCCCTGCGGACACAGACACAGCCCAGTGTGACCTTTGTTCTGCACTGGCGTCACCTGCCGTGGTACCCAGAATAAGTCGTCCCCCTCCCAGGCCCAGGTAACCCGCACAGCAGGCTTGAGGGCCCCGAGATGGCGTGTGAGCTCTGCAGCCCCGCGCAGGCACCGTGGCCTGCAGGAACCCAGCTGCCCACACAGGGCCCACTGTGAGTCGAGTCCTGCCTGCACAGCGCTGGGAGCAGACTGGCCACCGCGTCCCATTATTCTTGCCATTTTCTGAAGCAGTTCTGGATGGGATTTCTCCTTTATGATGTGTGAACCAAAATTACGGCATGCCAGGCGTGGCGGTTCACGCTTGTCATCCCAGCACTCGGGAGGCAGAGGCAGGAGGACTGCTGAGTTCAAAGTTAGCCTGGGCTACATAGCGAGCTCAGGGCCAGCCTGAACTACAAAGCAGGACCCTGTCTCAAAAAAAAAAAAAATAGCAAATGTTGCCGAGTGGCGTCCGACAGAGAGGCAGGTGCAGGTGTGGGGCGGGGGGGTCTGCAGGGCATCTTCATTCGCTGGTGGCTGACTTAGCACCTGTGAAATCACGGGACCCTGGGTCTCCCTCCAAGTCAAAAGGACCTTGAAAGGCAAATGTTTTGAATCCATGTAGGAACTAGGCCAGCAGGGTCTCTGCTTTTGCACTGCAGCAGACAAGAGGAAGAGGTGAAATTCTCTGCTTGCAGATGGCATCTTTTAGAGAGAAAACGCTAAACATTTCACTTCAGAACAAAGCTAATAAACAAATTCAGCAAATACAACAAAATTGCAGGACACAAAATCAAGATACAAAAGAAAATTAGTTTCTCTTCCAGTTGCTAATAATGATCTATCTGAAAAAAGGGTGGAGGGGGGGAATGATCCGATTGCCAATACCATGAAGAACGAAATATTTAAGAAGGAATTTAAACAAGAAAATAAAATACCGGCAAATCTGAATTACAGCATACTGATGAGACATAAATAGTAAAGAGACATAATAGTAAAAGAGACATAAATAGTAAAAATAATTCTATAATTTCTGTGGACCAATGAAAGACCCTAATATTCAAAGCAAATCTTAAGAAAGAAAACGAGCTGAAGAATCACACTTTCTGAGTAAACACTGTATTACACTGTAGTCATCGCCAAGACATGATACTGACATTAAAACAGATTCACAGGCCTGTGGAAACTTATGGAGACCAGAAATAAATCGATGTGGACAGAGCTAACTCATCCTTTATCAGGACACCAAGAAAGGGCAGAAGAAAAGAGAAAAAATGACTTCTCAAGGAACAATGAGTCAGGTAGGGCAAGGTTGTTAAACTAATTCTAATAGGAATTTTACACTATACTTTTTATACTTTATACTTAACATGTAATTAGAAAAAGACAACATAAAAAATGAATGCACAATCTAAGAAGAATGATGAAAATTCACAGAAATAATAAAAAATATTAGATATCAAAGCCTCTATAACAGAAATTAAGAATTCTTCAAGTTTACCAGTAGATCGGACATTAATGAGGAAAGATCTATAAGCTACAGGACATATAATAGGAGTTCCCAAACGCAAATCAAAGAAAAAAGACTAAAAATAAAAGAACAGGTGATAGAAGGCCTGTAGGCAACCATAAAATGTATAATAAGCAAAATTAATGGAAGACAAGAAGGAGAAGAAACAAAAGCAAATTTTGAAGCAATAATGATTAATATCCCCCACATTAATGTTGGACAACCCACAGGTTGAGAGGCTCAGATAATACAAACCAAGACAAATGCCCCGAACAAAAACAAACAACCATAAGCATATATTCAAACTCCAGAAAAATCAAAGCTAAAGCTTGTTAGAAGTAAAAGAGAAAACACCTAAGGGTTACATCACACCATCAGAAGCCATGCAAGCAATAAGAAAGGAATGATGTGAGACATTTAGGGTTGAGAAAAAATACCCCCAACCTATAGTTCTGCACTCCAGAAAATAATTTTTCAAGAGTGAAAAATGGAAACAATATGCTATCCATAGACCTGCCTTGCAAAAAAATATAAAAGAATTTCTTCGAAGAGATGGAAGCTCATATATGTCAGAAGCTCACGCCAAAATAAAGAAAAGAAGAGCATCAAGAATGAGTAAATCTAAGTAAAATACTGCAGACAGCAGCTGGTCATCAAGTACGTAGTGACGTTTCCTGTGAGTCCACGTCTCTGCTGAGAATCAGCCTTTCGTCAGCTCTTTCCGTTGGAACATAAAATACCATGATCACATCACAAGACTGTTGGCTGTCATGCAATCTCAGTATCTTAGTAACAGCCTTCTGGGTGTGTTAGCCCAAGATGCTTTCGTGTTAACAATGCCAAGAAAGGCGATAATGTTCGTCTGTGGATATCCAACTCCAGCTATCATAAAACCAAAGATTCCTGTACTCACTGTCATGGAATTTTAGGGTTTGACATTAAGACATTCACAAACACCCTGAGGTTGTATGTAAAAGTCCTATGCAACTGTGTAGTGCTGGGCACCATACTCATTGTTCTGTCAAAAGAATCACAGTCTGCACAGGTAACTATAAAATACTTAAGAAATTGTTCCTGTAAAGCTGTTAGCAGCCTTTGGAAGGGATATATATGCCTGTGTGTGCGTGCCTGCGTGTGTAATCTTATGTAGAGTGACGTATGAAATCTTAAAAGTTTTTAGCTTTTTACAGATTCAAAACAAAAAACCTTCCAACCCACTGTCTTAGTTATCCTCATGGTAGCGCTTTGACTTCTATGTTTTCCCAAGAAAGCCAACGTCTTCTGTCATGGCCAGGCAGTGTCCACCTGCACTCTAGGACTGCCAGTGACCAAGGACACAGCTCAGCCCCCGGACAGTTCTTAGTCTTCATTATAGCTTCTTTTGATTATCCTTTTTCCTACTGAATGGACCGAGTACTTGTCACCCTGTACACAGAGGCACAATGAAGCCTTTGTTGGTAGTCAGCGTGGTGAGTCTTCGTGAACTACCTCCAAGATAAGCAGTATGGAGAGGGCGTCGTGAGACGCGAGGACAGCTCCAGACTCTTAGTGTCCTCTTAGGAGCCTCTGCCCTGCAGCTCATCACAGACACCCGCCCATCTGCTCCCAAGCCTGCCTCCCAGTGGGCTGCAGTGTATGCAGTGTGTGTATTGACAGTCAGGATGGAATTTCACATCTGCTAAAACTGAATTGTTGGGCCGGAGGGTTAGCTCAGTGGTTCCGGCGTATGCCTCGCAAGCTCAGGGTCCTGAGTTCAATCCCTGGTAACCACATATAATGCTGGGCGTGGAGACTCACGTCCACCAGCAATCAACACCGCATACCACAGTGCCGGACATATGGCTCACTCCTGTCATCCCAGCACTCGGGAGGCAGAGGCAGGAGGCTTGCTGAGTTCGCGGCGGCTTGCCTGGGCTCCATAGTGAGCTCAGGGCCAGCCTGAACTACAAAGTGAGACCCTGTCTCAAAAAGAAAAAAAAAAAACTGAATTGTTTCTAAGTTCAATTCAAAGATTTGAGAAAAGAAATACATGGAATTAGCAGGTGCTTTTAAGTAAAATATCGCTCAATTCCACCTGCATACTTGATGGAAGCATTTAGTTACATATTTGAGTAGCATTAAACACTGTTTCTTTAGGAAAGTGGAGACATAATTTCTCACAATTCTCACGGAAATTCTGTCTGATTTTTAAGAAATTGCTTCATAAGTCTAGATTCCTTTCCCCCTTTCCAGAAGTAATGAGATAACCTTTTGTGTGATACTCTGATAAATATTTAGTTCTGTAAGATTAAAAATTATCTTAAACTTAATTTATTATTTCCCAGAATACAACAACAATATCATTAGCAGTAAATGAGATCATTTTAAAGCCTCAAGGAGAGACTTTTTTTTTTTTTTTTTTTTTAGTCAGGATCTTGCTTTGTAGTTCAGGCTGGCCCTGAGCTCACTATGTAGCCCAGGCAAGCCTCGAACTCGGCAATCCTCCTGCCTCTGCCTCCCAAGTGCTGGGATTACAGGCATGAGCCACCAGGCCCGGCACTTTGGTATGTGGTATCGATGGCTGGTGGTTGTGAGCCACCACACCCAGCATTGTATGTGGTTACCAGGGATCAAACTCAGGACCTTGAGCTTGCAAAGCAGGCATTAGAACCACTGAGCTAAATCTCCAGCCCAAGGAGAGACTTTTTAAATGTTTAGTTACTATATATTTCAGTTGTAACTTTCTAATTATGGAAAATGTTTTGCATTTATGGGAATGCAATTAAATTGAAGTAGCTATTTTAAAATACTACTAATAGGACAGTGGGCACTCTTTTAAGGTAGTATTCCACACTCTGAAATTTGGGAAATGCTGATTATTTCAGGAACAAGCAAATAAAATCATAGAAATTACTTGCCATGGCCACAGATGGCAATAGACTGAGGTAGAATTCAAACACAGATTCTCACTTTTAATTCTCTTCACTGTCCACACTGTCAGAATTTCAGGTTCATGAGAAACTGTGTTGGCTCTTTGCTGTTCACAAATGTCTGACCATGGCTTGACTTGAAAGTGCCCTGGGCAGCCCCAGAGTTCATCCAGAGGCAGAAATGCGGGGTGCAGAGGCCGTTTGGGGGCTCTAATAATCAGGCGGATCTCAGTACAAAAGTCTTCAAATCACAGAATGCGTCAGAATCGCCTTCTGAGCTTGTTTCAAACGCCGACCCCCAGCCAGCTGCCCCTCAGACTCAGCTGGCCTCTGTCTGAGCACAGGGCCATTACCTGGCACCCCAGGGGTACAGGCGGAGGCGGGCCATAAACTACACTTCCGGAACCCATGCTGTGATCATTCGTTCCACAGGAAATATTTCTGCTTAATGAGAAAGGTCTGAGGCTGGTCCCTCTCCTCAGTCTTCCTTGTTCCCCTTGGTACCCGAGGAGCGAAGACCCCCGTCCCAAGGGCAGGTCCTTACTCTATCCCATGTGTCTCGGCTTCGGCAGTCAGATTCCCCTCAGCATCTTGCCTACCCAGCTGACCCTGAGCAATTCAACTTTTCCCGGAAGAACTGAGCATAAATGTCATCAAAGCTGTATAATTAAACTTTGATTTTTTCCTCCTGGGCAAACGTTACAATTTCCATTGTTCTATTCACAATACAAGGAGCACATGGGACTCAAGCAACGCTCGGTGAATTGTTGCCAAATGAATAAACACTCACAGTAGCACTGTGGGGTCCAGGTCTTTTTGCTTTGGCAATGACCCAAAGTTTATATCTGACAAGTAGAAGAAGGGATTTTCCCTTCTTTTTATCCTTGTGGAAAGTGCCACTTCTAATGGTTATTCTAATGGTTATGTGGCCAGGAAGATGCTGGTTATAATGCTCTCAAATTGTTAATCAGTACAATGAGAAGCACAGAGAGTACTGCAGGGAAAAACAAAAGATAATTTTGGCTTATTTTCATATGATATAAGCAAATACCCTGAGCTAAGCATTCTTTGGAAGCCATATGGAAAATATCACTATCACCGATACACAGTAAATCTAGATATTGCTATGGTTCCCCTCCAAGAAATATCAGCGTGCTCGCCAAGCTGTGTAGGGCTCATTGTACACTTACAGATATAAATCACAAGGTTTCCCTTCAACACAGAAGCACAGATCTTACTTCCAGAGTGTTCTGGGCTGAGTCACACATGGAGAGACACATCGCTTCAAGTAATGGTAGGTTAGACACATCTCTTCAAGTAATGGTGAGGTACAGATGGTGCAAAAAATACAGACTTCATTATTAGACATAAATCAGAGTTCCTTTTTAATAACCCATGTCAATTTCATTCTACCCAAGTTACTTGGTCTGCATAAAACCTCACGGGGAGGACCTCCTTCTCAGACCAGTGGTAGGAACAGAGGCAAGCAGGGAAAAGAATACAATGATATAAACACAGAAAACCATATTCAACAATGTCTTTTCCCTGTACAATTTGCCTTCAAATTTTAAACAGTGTCTTAAATCATTGCCTTTGACTAGAATGAAAATGAAACCCTTGTGGAAGGCTGTATTTAGGGACCTAGTCAGAAGTTCTATGACTTTGGTTGGATACAACTGAAACTACTGATGGAGATTAATGCAGTGACTTCTTTGTGGGGCCTGGGGGAGACTTGCTCTCATGCCAGAAGCCACCACTAAGAACCTTCCCACAGGAATTATCTGCTGGAGAAACTGAGTCAAGATCCAACTGTGCAATCTCATAAGCAGAACAAGCTAAGACACAGTTTGCTTTTCACTGTTCATTGTGCGCTCTTTATGATTAATTTGCAAAACCAATGAAGTCAGAGTAGGAGATACTAGCCTTCTTTCTACCTGCAGCAACAGCAGCAGAAATGTGAACAGAGGTTCACAAACCAAATTGGCCATGGAAATGCTCTAGAGTAAGAACTTATAGCAACAGAGTAGAACAGAAATGCAAAGAACTTCACAGAAAATATCCCTGGGGAAATTGGCTCTGTAGAGACGTCTGAAGATGGCCAGGAATAAAGAAGGGGCTCTGTGGATCCCCCACTAGAGTTCCTCTGGGTCCCAGTGGCCCGTTCAGTGCAAGAACCTGATGCCCTTTGCTACAAGGACCCAGATTCCCCCCCCCACACACACACATCATAGACTCCTAAGTGTTTCAGGCCGAGGACACAGGTGCACTCACCAGCAATGACCACAGTGGTTACTGTGCCGAGGCCCAGCGGTTGTTGCCAGTGCGATGACCACTATCGGTCACCTCTGCAGATTGCCCTGGAGAAGATTCTGCAGAGCCCCACTGTGCCCAGGAAGAGGTCCTGTGTCACCCCCAGGACCACGGCTGAACCCAGCCTCACACAGAACAGACAAGAGCGTGTGTGTTTGGACCTTGGTTTCACATCCACTGTGAACATGTCCAGATTCTGGTGGTTACCAAGGCCGCCCTGTGCACATCTGCATCTCAGGCACCAGAGCCAGGTCTGCCTGAAAGCCAGAACCCATTAGTGTGGTCTCTCCACATGAGCCCTTGTTCCTAGGGCGGCTTTTCCCAAGCTCTGGTGAGTGGAGGGGAGTGGCCCCTGAGTGCCAATGGTGCCATCTATATCAAAGGGTGTACACTGTGGGATATGACATAGTGACGCTCAAAGAATCTAGTGCACAGCGTGGTGAGTATGGTTTAAAATGTGAGGTCACATACCTGAAATTTGCCAGATTTCAAGTATCCTCACTTTGCACATATACAAAAATGGTAACTGTGTCAGGTGATGGATATGTTTAATAACTTCATTACGACAATCACTTCACAGTGTAAACGCATATCAAGTCATCCTGTGATGCACTTTAAGATATACAATGTCATTTGTGTATTATATCTCAATAAAGTTCAAGGGTGGAAAAAAATAATGTGACATTTAGAAAAACCAGAAAACAGTTTGATTTATCTACCTAGTTCATCTAATACAGTGAAGGCTAAGTTTTAGAAACTTTTACCTTTATCTTTTTGCATGCATTTTGGCTCCCTCATAGACAAGGTGACTAGCAAATAAAATCGAAGAAGGTCCCCCGTGGGGTCACCCCACACCTCTTCATTCCCAGTGACAGCACTGTCTTTGACATAACTTCCCATGAGCCACGAGTGACCCAAGAGCTTAATGACAAACCCACGCGCCGACCCACTTGTCACAGTGGTGGTAATAAAATCACCAAACAGATGGGTGAGGTAAAATAGAGAATCCAGAAATGAGATTAGATCAGATAACCTATTGTGCGTTAAAATCGGGAGCTCAATTCCTAGGTGTAAGAATGTAAGATGGGATAGTTTGTTCAGTGACGATGACCCACCTGGCTATCTGGAAAATAAAAATCCAGGAACCTCTTCTGACACACTGAAGACCATGGATGAATACAGAGGACATTATAATGAGTAAAGTGAGCCAGATAGGAAGACCCGGTGGAATGATTCCATTTATATAGGATCCTAGAAAGTGCAAACGAATGGGCATCGACACATAAACCAGTCTGCGCATCGGTGGTGTGTGGGGCTGGGCAGGGAGCAGCCCGCGTCACAGAGGGTCCGAGAAACTGGATGGTTACAACGTTCTGCATCTTCACTCTGTCTTTCTGGGGCCCAGACTCTTCCCTTTAAGTGGCTGAAGTTTATTGTATAGAAAATATCCCTCAATGAAGTTGGTTGGGAAATTTAAAACGAAAAATATATAAGAGTAAGAGTTAAGTCTAAGAAACTAAGCATGAGAACAGTGGTGAAAATGAAAGATATTTAAATTGCTGCTGATACTGTAACTTAGGCAGGCTCCAAGAAAAGACCAAGGTAATGAAAGAAGTTTCCTTCATCCTCAAAAGATAGCTTTTCACTTGGCTCCTACATACTTTCAGATCAATGCATTTCTTTTCTTCCACATCTGACCCATAGTTATCAAATAACTGTCATCTCAGGGAAGAAGTCATTGTAGAAAAAAATTGAAATTTTCTACAAAGTAATTGCATAAAAAATATACTTGGAAATGAAAAGACTATAAAACATTTAGTGAGAAATTGCACCATAACTATTTAACATTTCTCCAATGAAATTATTTTGGATGAATTAGTTGTCCTACCTGACACCTGATTTGATTAAAGAGCAGGTCCCTGAGATTCTTTTATTGATTGCACCAATTGATCTCACATTCACATAACCTGTCCTTTACCCAAATGAAATGAAAATACATACTCATATAAAATCCTTTACACAGACTATTGCATATGCTTTATCCATAATTACCAAAACTTGGCAAATCCAAGACACCCCTCAGTAGGTGAAAGGGTAAATAAATTTTGGTAATGCAGAGAATAGAGGTTATCTCATCCTTAAAAAGAAATCACTATCAACCCATAAGAAGACATGAAGAAAAGCTAAATGCCCATCACTGTGCACATGACAAAGTGAAAAATCAAACCACGAGGGCCAGAGGGTTAGCTCAGTGGTTCCGGCACCTGCCTCGCAAGCGCAAGGTCCTGAGTTCGATCCCCGGAAACCACATACAATGCTGGGGGTGGAGACTCACGCCCATCAGCCATCAATACCACATACCACAGTGCCGGGTGTGGTGGCTCACGCCTGTCATCCCAGCACTCAGGAGGCAGAGACAGGCAGATTGCTAAATTCCAGGCTTGCCTGGGCTACATAGTGAGCTCAGAGCCAGCCTGAACTACAAAGCGAGACCCTGTCTCAAAAAAAAAAAAAAAAAAATCAACCCACGAAAGCTGTGCTTTATGATTTCAACTACAATGTTCCGGAGTGGCCACAACAGGGGAAGTGGCAGTGGCTGCCAGGGCTTACAGAGGAGAGATGAATTTGTAGAATGCAGAAAAATTTTAGGGCCCAAAACTGATTTTGTCTGATATCACGATGGTGCACCTCTGATGTGGTACCTTTGTCAGGTAGAGCCGCAAGACTGGACCTGTGCAGACCACGGACATCGGGGGACAGTGGCCTGTCAGTGTGATTTCACCACTGACGACAATGTCCAGCCTGGATGGTGTGGAAGGGAAGAGCTGGGCACGCGTGGACGCAGGGAACACGAAGGCTGTCTCTAACCTTTCCCTGCCGTGGTGCTCATGCTAAAACTAATGTCCATTAATTTAAAAACAATAACACTGTCTCTAAAGCGCATTTATATGCTCAGCACGTCTACTAACCTCTGGTTTTGCATCTAACAGAAAGACAAGAACAGTCTACTCTGATCCTATGAAGCCATCACAAAGATTTTTGCTTTTAAATATTGTCTTTTACTCTCTACTAACTTTGCCCCAACCACATGAATGAAAAGGAATTTGGACTGAAATAGAATCTACATTTTATTATAAAATTCTTAGAGCATTTCTATTATTTGCTTTTTCACTGTTAAATAAAATCTCCTTTGCTATTTTAGGAAACACTAGCGGAAAAGGATGTCTAGGCAGCTACATATCCAGGAATGCTTTCTAGTATGGAGGGAAGGAGGGGGAGAAGGAGGAGGAGGAAGAGGAGGAGGAGGAGAAGGCGGGGAGGGAAAGAAGGTGCGTAAAGAGTCTTCTCACTCCTGTCCTCTTCTTATCAGTGTCTTATCAGGAAATCCCTCTCTGTAGAATCAGAGTTAATGGAACCAGCATATTTCTTACGGAATTTATAAAACTTATTTTGAAGGGGAAAAAAAAAGGAAAGCTAAGTCATGGTCTGAGCATGGGAAGCTGCCGCTGTGATTTCTGTGATCTTAAATGCTACAGAGAGGATCAGGCCTAAGATAGAGGAGAAAGTTACTAAACTAGAGGGGCTCTCGATGTAATAAAATCAAAAGCGTATTAAATAAGAAAGCCCAGACAGGCTCACGCGAAGTGGTACTGTGCAGGTACCCCGCCCTGGACCTGCACACCTGCCACTTCCGGGCTGGGCCCGCGCAGAACCGAGCGACTCCCTCCAGGCGGGAAGCCCGGACCGCAGTGACCGCTCAGGCCAAGCTGATTCCTCTTCTTCCCCTCCCCACGCTCATCCCTGCATCAGTGGCCAGATCCAAACCCAGAGCCCCAAGCAACCCAGGCCTCTCTCACTTTCGGGGTCCACTTGCCACACCTGACTTCTGGGGTCCACTCACCACACCACGCCTCACCCCACTTACCACAACAGCAGCCCTCTTTCTGTCCCTTACACCTGTCCGGAACCCCAGCCCTAGGGGCAGGCAGCACTCACCCAGCGCAGGGCACCCTTAATCCTGGCCTCAGACTCTGAATCAGTCCCAGCGTCACAGTCCCGATCCAGCCACCTCCAGAAAGCCCCACCCTTGACTGCATGAGGCCTCCGAGGGACATCGAGACACAAACCACAACACTCAGAAAACTATGGAATACTGAAGCATGTGTGTCTGATTTATTTATTCTACTGTCCTCCATTTAGTAGAAATTGCATGGAATTTTCTAGGGTAAATATTACATATAAAGTATTTTCTGGGAATGGTCTTATTAATTTCCTCTATTAATTATAAAGTTCAACTTTTAACCTTGTAGGTGATTTCCTGAAGAAATTAAAAATAACATTATGTAGAGAAAATATTCAGCAGTACACCAGTGATACAGTCCTAGACATGGATGCATGTTCCAAGATTAGTCTACTCATTTATTTTTAAATGTTCATTTTATTAGTTTAAAGAAGCTTTAAAATTATTGAATATGCACTGATAGCTTTTAAAAATAAGAATTTAAAAGTAGCTTTAACAACTGATCTGTTGGGTATCTCGGTATAATAAAATTATGTTATAGTAAGAACCTCAACCAGAAGGTCAGTAAAATAAACTTTAGCTGTAGGAAGGAAATGAGAATTTCGGATAGTAAAATCCAGGCCTTACTGTTCCCCTTTCCTTTAGAAACCATTACTCAGGGCCAGAGATTTAGTTCACTGGTTCCGGCACCTGCCTCGCAAGCACAAGGTCCTGAGTTCCATCCTGATAACGACATACAATGCCGGGCATGGTGACTCACGCCCACCAGCCATCAATACCACATACCACAGTGCCAGGCGTGATGGCTCACACCCGTCATCCCAGCACTCAGGAGGCAGAGGCAGGAAGATTGCTGAGTTTGAGGCTTGCCTGGGCTACATAGTGAGCTCAGAGCTAGCCTGAACTACAAAGCGAGACCCTGTCTCAAAA
>PVIC010040261.1:0-16770 GCA_004025085.1 Thryonomys swinderianus
GGGAAATTTCCAAGGGAAATTTGGTGTGGGGTGTAATAAGGTGAAGGAATAAATATGATTCTGAAAGAAAATAAAAGAGCATGTATATAGGGGTGGGGAGGTGTGGGTAGGTGGGTATATGGCTAAAAAGGAGAATTGACTTGTGTCATATATTGGTAGAAATTTCCCAATGTTACATGTGATTGTGAGATGTATATAAATTGTACCCATAAAGAATTCAATAAAAAAGAAAGATTGTGATTTCCCCCTTTTTGCTCCTAATAACATGTATTTGAACCATTTTCTTCCTTTGTTTGATATGGTTGGCTAGGGGGTCTCTCAATTTTGTTAATCTTTTAGAAGGACCAACTCTTGCATTTGTTGATTTTTTTTGTATCATTCTCTTAGTCTCCATTGAATTAATTTCTTCCCTTATCCTTAGTACAAGCTTTGGTTTTGTTTTTCTCCTTTTTTTTTAGTAGCTTGAAGTTCAGCATTAGGTGGCTTATTTGAACTTTATTTTCCTGGCATAGGCATTTACTACTATGAATTTCCCTTGTAGAACTGCTTTTATTATATCCCATAAATTCCTATAAGTTGTACTGGGGTTACTGTTTAATTGTAAAAACTTCAATTTCCTTCCTGATTTCTTCTGCTATCCATTGGTTGGTCAGCAGAGTATTATTCAATTTCCATGCTTTTATGACCATCTTGGGATTTTTTTTTCTATTCAGCTCCAATTTCAAGACATTATGGTCTGACAGTATGCAGGGGATAACTTCAATTCCTTTGCACTTACTTATACATGTTCTATGAAATAGTTTTTGGTCTTGTTTTGAGAATGACTCAAGGGCAGCTGAAAAGTATGTGCATTCTGATTTTGTTTGATTAAATACTCTGTAGCATCTATTATGTCCATTTGTTCAACGGTTTGGTTCAGTTCAAATATTTCATTTTTTTTCCAGTTGATCTGTCTTGTTGTGATAGCGGTATTGAAGTCCCCAAGAAGTATTATATTAATGCTTATCAGTGTTTTCATATCTGTTAATATTTGTTTTATATAGTTGAGTGTGTTGGAATTTGTTGCATGAATATTTATGAATGTCCCCTCTCTCTTGGATTGTTTCCTGTACAAGGATGTAGTGTCCTTCTTTGTCTATCTTAATCAATTTTGCCTTCAGATCTATTTTTTCTGTAAATAGGAAAGCCATTCCTGCTTTTCGCAGTTTCCTTTTGCATGGAGAATTGAATTCCATCCTTTTGTTTTCAGTCTGCAACTTTCATTCTGAATTAGGCATTTTTCTTGTATGCAGCATATTGTAGGATGTTGTTTCTTAATCCACTCTGCCAGCCTGTGTCTTTTAATTGGCCCATTGAGGCCATTAACATTAATGGTTATGACTGATATGGCCTGATTTATACCTATCACGGTGGTATCCTATTCTGGGCTCTTTTTTTCTTTGCTTTTGCCCTTTGCAGTCCATTTCATGTCTTGCTCACTAAATTCACTCTGCTAGGTCTTATGAGTTTGTGACCTTCATGTTTTTCTCCAAGATATTCTTTAGAATGCATTGGAGTGCAGGTTTCATAATTGAGAAGTTCTTCAGTGTTCTTTGTCATGAAAGTATCTTATTTCTCCATTGATTTTGAGAGATAGTTTTGTGGGATACATCAATCTAGGTTGGAAGTTGTTTATCTGCAATGTTTTTTTTTAAATTGCATTCTTTATTGGTACAATTTGCATACATCTCATACTCACACATAACATTGGGGAATTTGTACCAATATATGACACAGTCAATTCTCATTTTTACCCATATCCCCACCCACACCTCCCCACCCCCTTTATACATGCTCTTTTATTTTCTTTCAGAATCATATTTATTCCTTCCCCTCATTACAACCCACACCAAATTTCTTTTGGAAATTTCCCATTCTGAAAAGATTGTCATACTACTAGAGCTCATTTGCATCTACCGGTGTGCATATCAATGCGAAGATCCGGTATTTGCCTATCTGTGCTCTATTGATTTCACTCTTAGCGTGTCCTCCAGGTGCATCCATTTGCACCTAATTGAATCAATCTTGTCATTCTTTATGGCAGAATAGTACTCCATTTTATAAAAAGCCCCACATCTTCTTTATCCAGTCTTCAGTTGATGGGCATTTGGGTTGTTTCAAAGACTGAGCTATCATGAACTGAGCTGCTATGGACAAGGGTGTACATCTGTCTTTCCACTGTGATTTTCTAAGTTCTTTTGGGTATATTCCTAGCAGGGGCATGACAGGGTCAAATGGGACCCCTAGTCCTAGTTTTCTGAGAAATCTCCAAACATATCTCCACAAAGGTTGCACAAGTCTGCAATCCCACCAACAGTGGAGAAGGGTTCCTTTCTCCCCACAGCCACGCCAGCATTTATTGTTGGTTGATTTTGTAATAGCGGCCATTCTTTGCGGAGTGTGATGAAATCTCAGTGTTGTTTTCATTTGCATCTCTGGAATGACCAGTGATGTTGAACATTTCTTCATATGTTTCTTAGCTGCTTTAACTTCTGCCTCTGAGAAGTGTCTGCTCATTTCAGATGCCCATTTTTGAATTGGGTCTTTAAACTTGGGGAGGCTGATCTGTTAAGTTCTTTATATATTGGAGATAATAGCCCTTTGTCTGCTAAACTGCTAGTAAAGATTTTTTCCCATGTTGGTGGTCTTTTGGCAGTGTCAGTGACTTCTTTTGCTGTGCAAAAGCTTTTCAGTAGAATGAGATCCCATTTGTTGATTCTTTCTGCTAGTTCTTGTGCTATAGAGGTTTTATTCATAAAGTCTCTGCCTAAGCCAGTGTCTCCAAGAGTTTTACCTAATCTGTTTTCCAGCAGGCTTATTGTTTCTGTTTTAATATTTAAGTCTTGTATCCATTGTGAGTTTAGTTTTGTGCATGGTGAAAGAGATAGGTCTAGCTTTAGCTTTTGGCATGTTGAGGCTCAATTTTTCCAGCACCATTTGTTAAAAGGCTGTCTTTCTTCCATTGAGGATGTTTGGCTCCTTTGTCAAAGATAAGGTGGCTTAGAGTACCCGGGGTTCTTTCTGCATCTTCTAATCTATTCCACTAGTCCTCTAGTCTGTTACTTTTCCAGTCCCATGCAGTTTTTATCACAGTGGCTTTATAGTAGAGTTTTAAATTAGGGATTGTAATACCCCCTGCCATGTCGTGGTTGCTTAGTATTGCTTTTGCTATTCTAGGTTTCTTGTGGTTCCAGATGAATTTTTGTATTATTTTCTCTAGCTCTGTGAAGTATACTGTTGGGATTTCAATTGGAATTGCATTGAATCTGTATAGTAGCTGTGGAAGTATAGCCATTTTGACGATATTTGTTCTCCGGACCCAGGAACAAGGGATATCTTTCCACTTTCTGATTTCCTTTTCAATCTCGTTTTTCAGAGTCCTATAGTTTTCAGAGTAGAGGTCTTTCACTTCCTTTGTTAGGTTGAGTCCTAAATATTTCATTTTTCTGGGTGCTACAGTGAAAGGGATTGCCTCCCCAATTTCTCTTTGAGTGAGTCTGTTGTTTGTGTAGACAAAGGCTGTTGATTTTTGAGCATTGATCCTGTATCCAGCAATACTACCACATTTGGTAATTAAGTCTAGTAGTCTTTTGGTTGAATTTTTAGGATCCTCTAGATGGAGTATCATATCATTAGCAAATAATGACAGTTTAACTTCTTCCTTACCTATCTTTATTCCTTTTATGTCTTTGTCCTGCCTGATTGCTATGGCTAATATTTCCAGCACTATGTTGAACAAGAGTGGTGACAACGGACATCCTTGTCTCGTTCCTGATCTTAGTGTAAAGGGTTTCAGTTTTTGCCCACTAAGTATGATGCTGGCTGTTGGTTTCTCATAAATAGCTTATATTAAATTGAGATAAATCCATCGATTCCAATTCTCTGTAAGGTTTTGATCATAAATGGGTGTTGGATTTTGTCAAATGCTTTTTTTGCATCTATTGAGATAATCATATGATTTTTGTCCTTGAGTCTGTTAATATAGTGTATTACATTGATTGATTTATGTATATTGAACCAGCCTTGCATCACTGGGATAAATCTGACTTGATCAGGGTGTATGATTTTCTTGATAACTCTCTGTATTCTGTTTGCAAGTATCTTATTGAAGATTTTTGCATCAATCTTCATTAGAGAGATTGGCCTGTAGTTTTCTTTTTTTGGTGGGATATTTCCCTGCCTTTAGAATCAAGGTGATGGTTGCTTCAAGGAATGATTTGGGCAGTACTGCTTCCCTTTCAATTTCATTAGAGATTGAGAAGTACTGGTATTAACTCTTCTTTAAAAGTTTTGTAGAATTCAGCAGTGAAGCTGTCAGGACCAGGGCTTTTCTTCATTGGTAGGTTTTTTATTACATTTTCAATTTCCCAGATTGATATCAGGTTGTTTAACATTTTTATATCCTCTTCATTCAACTTTGGAAGTTCATATGAGTCTAGGAAACTATCCATTTCTTCTAGATTTTCCATCTTCTTGGAATATACATTTTCAAAGTATGTGTTTATTGTCCTTTGGACTTCTCCTCGATCTATGCGGATTTCCTCATTTTCATTCCTTATAGCATGGATTTGAGCCTTTTCCTTCCTTTGTTTGATAAGGTAGGCTAAGGGTCTGTCGATCTTATTTATCCTTTTGAAGAACCAACTCTTTGATTCATTGATTCTTTGTATTGTTCTCTTTGTCTCCAGCATTAATTTCTGCTCTGATCCTTATAATTTCTTCTCTAGTATGTGCTTTGTGTTTGTTTTGCTCCTCTTTTTCTAATTGTCTGAGATTTATCATTAGATTGTTTATTTCAGTTTGCTCTATATCCCGAGTGTATGCATTCACTGCTATGAATTTCCCTGGCAGAACTGCTTTCATTGTGTCCCATAATTTCCTGTATGTTGTGCTGGGGTTGTCATTTAGGTGTAGGAACTGTTTAATTTCTTCTTTAATTTCTTTTGTGGCCCACTGGTTGGTTAACAGAGAGTTGTTCATTTTCCATATGTTTGTGAGGATCTTGGGAATTTCTTCTGCTATTCAGCTCCAGTTTCAAGGCACTATGATCTGATAGTATACAGGGGATAATTTTGATTCCTTTGTATTTACTTAAGCTTGTTTTATGGACTAGAATGTGATCTATTTTGGATAATGATCCATGAGCAACTGAGAAAAAGGTATACTCTCACTTTGTAGGGTGAAAAATTCTTTAGACATCTAATAAGTCCATTTGCTCAAAAGTTTGATTTAGCTCACGTATTTCTTTATTGATTCTTTGTCCAGTTGATCTGTCAATTTGTGACAGTGGAGTATTGAAGTCCACCACTACTATTGTATTCGTGGTTAACTGGCTTTTCATGTCCAATAATGTTTGTTTTATATAGTTCGCTGCATTAGGGTTTGTTGCATATATATTTACGATTGTTATTTCTTTCTCTTGGATAGTTCATTGTATGAGGATATAGTGACCTTCTTTATCTCTTTTAATCAGTTTGGGTTTGAAATCTATTTTATCTGCAAACAAGATAGCCACTCCTGCTTTTTTGCAGTTTCCTGTGGCATGGAGGATTGTTTTCCAACCTTTTATTTTCAGTCTATGGGTTTCCTTCTGAATTAGGTGTGTTTCCTGTATGCAGCAGATTGTAGTATCTTGCTTCTTGATCCAATCTGCTAGTCTGTGTCTTTTAATTGGCCCATTGAGGCCATTGACATTAATGGTTATGACTGATATGGACATATTCAGAGCTGCTGTTTCCCTGTTCTCGGTTCTTTCCTTCTTTGCTTTTCCCCTTTTCTATTTAGTTTCTTGTTTGCCCCAATGAATTCACTCTCCTGGGTCTCGTGGGTATGGAATTTTCTGTAGTTTTTTACAAGATATTCTTTAGAATGTTTTGGAGTGCTGGTTTCATCTTTGTGAAGTTTTTCAAGTGCTCTTTGTCATGGAAGTATCTTATTTCCCCATCTATTCTGAAAGATAGTTTTGCAGGATACAACAGTCTAGGTTGGAGTTTGTTTTCCTGCAATGCTTAAAATACTTCCCTCTAGGCTCTCCTTGTGTTGAGTGTTTGTGTTGAAAAGTCTGCTGTGACCCTAATGGTCTTCCCTTTGTAGGTGATTTTCTTCCTTTCCCTCACTGCTTTCAGTATTTCATTCTTTAGTTGTACATCTGGAACCTTGATAAGTATGTATCTCGGTGTCGATATTTTTATGTCACCGTGTTTTGGAGTCCTATAGGCCTCATTTATCTGCATGTCTGTATCTTTTCCTGTGAAGTTTTCTGTTGCTATCTCTGACAATAGCTTTTTTTATGTCTTTTACACTGTCTCCTGCTTCCTGAGTGACTCTAATCAGTCTTATGTTATTTTTCTTTGAGTCATCTAGAAGCTGTTGAATTGATTTCTCATGGTCCCCTGCGCTTTTCCATAGATTGTACCTTTCCTGCTCGTTGGCTGCTATGCTGTCCTCTAGGTCTGACATTCGGTTCTCTGCTTCATTCATCCTACTGCACAAGCTTTCATTCTCCTTCATCATTCCCTGGAGATCTGCTTGAAGCTGTTTAAAAGGTTCCATTGCTTCTGCTATCTTGGATTCTATTGTCTCGCTGATCTCTTCTTTAATCATGTCTTTTACTGTAGACAGTATTCCTGTTTTGATCTCAGAGATGAGTTCTGATTTCCATTTAACTAGATCTGCTTTAGTTACTATCTCAAAGAATCCTTGTGTTTGAGTTTCAGTTTGGCCTATTTCTCTTTTCTCTGAATTTCCCTATGGTGGTGATATTTGTGTCTGGTTTTTGCTATATTTTCTCATTTCTACTCTTTTCTTGTTACTAATGCTATTCTTTGCCTGATGACAGGGCAATGTTTGTTGCAGGTCTCTTTCTTTCTATTATCTGGGGCTCTTTGGATGTGGCACCTTCCTAGGTTGTCCTCCTTGAATGTGTAATCACTCTTGAGATTTTTCAGTTCTGACACATCACGGGAGGTATTTGAGCAGAACAATCACATCATGTTTGTTACCATAATACAATCAATACTAATATCAGTATTTGACACAGTAAATAAAATGAAAATTTTTGTTAAATCATATTCTGGAGACTTTGAGCTTATGAGTTACCTCTATGTCCCTATGCCAAAATTTAGAATTAATCAGCAATGTGTATATAATATGTAGATCATAAATGCACCCACTGAACCCTTTGGCAATAAGAGGTCACTGGGGAATCAGGGAGGTAGGGGGACAGAATGAGAGTGAAATAGGGTTAGCAGATTTATGAAGATCACCTATACTCTAGAACCTCATATATGCCAATGGGTAATAGAGAATAAAATGGCGTATATAAAATAGTGTCAACTGTATGCTGTAAGACCGTTGGAGACTTTGTATACCTTCTTAGAGTAGTATAGGAGAAGAAATAGGGCAGCCTAGGAGTCTTTTACTTCTGGTTATTGCTTCTGACAAGAAGATAGGAGAGGGTGTGGGGTCAAGAGGTAAGTAGAGGGATCTAGGAGTAGATGGCAAAATAGAAGCTAGATTCTCTCCCCCTTTTTCTTTTTATCTTGCCTGGTCTCTCAGCGTGGCTGCAGTGTGAAGGGATGCAGGAAATGGCCCCACCTCCTCTTGGACATGGGTCCTCACAACGCAGCTCCCAGATGGGGCTGGGCCTAGCTGGCAGGCCTCAATCCTCTGTGGTGGTGATGGGGCCTGGGGTCTGTAACTGACTCCTCACTGCATGGCTCCTGGGTGGAGTGAATTGGTGGGCGGGCCTCAGTCCTCCATTGCCGTTGGGAACGAGTGGCACCTGGTGCAGCCGAGTCGTCTGCGCTGGCTTGGGATGGAGCAGGCCATTGTGCAGGCCTCAATCCGCCTCCGCCACCACTGTTGCTGCCACCAGGAAAGGAATGGCACCCAGAGAAGCCGAGTCATCAGTGCCACTCGGGGTGGAGCTGGCCAATGTGCAGGCCTCAGTCCACTGGCACCGCTGCCGCCACCAGGGATGGAATGGGGCCCAGAGCATCCAGGTTGTCTGTGATGCTCAGGGTGGAGCGGGCCAGTGTGCAGGCCTCAGTCCTTTGCTGCTGCCACTGCTGCCGCCAGGGATAGAATGGCACCCAGAGCAGTCGGATTGTCTGTGCCACTCAGGGTGGGGCGAAGTGGTGTGCAGGCCTCAGTCCGCTGCCACCCATACCATCACCGCCACCAGGGATGGAATGGCGCCCAGAGCAGCTGGGTCATCTGTCCCGCTCGTGGTGGAGCGGGCTGGTGTGCAGGCCTCAGTCCATCACCTCTGCCACCGCCCTGGACGGAATGGCACCCGGAGCAGCCGGATTGTCTGCAGCTTGGGGTGGGGTGGGCCGATGTTCAGGCCTCAGTCCGCTGCTGCCGCTGCTGCTGCCAGGGATGGAATGGCACCCAGAGCAGCTGAGTCGTCTGTGCCACTCAGGGTGGGGCAGGCCGGTGTGCAGGCCTCAGTCTGCCACTGTCCACACTGCCACCACTGCCAGGGACGGAATGGCACCCAGAGCAGCCGAGTCATCTGTGCTGCTCAGGGTGGGGTGGGCCGGTGTGCAGGCCTCAGTCCACCACCACCGCCAGGGACCTCTGCAATGTTTGAAACACTTCCCTTTAGGCTCTCCTTGTGTTGAGTGTGTGTGCTGAAAAGTCTGATGTGATCCTGATGGGCTTCCCTTTGTATGTGTGTTTTTTTTTCTTTTCCCTAGCTGCTTTCAATATTGTGTTCTTTTGTTGGATATCTAGAACCTTGATAATTATATGCCTGGGTGTAGATGTTTTAATGTGGGCTTTTGGGATCCTATATGCCTCATGTATCTGTATGTCCAATTCTTTTCCTTTTCCTATGAAGTTTTCTGCCATTACATCTGTAAACATTTTTTTGGTTGTCTTTTGCACTATCATCTCCTGCTTCTTCACTGACTCTCATCAGACTTATGTTATTCTTCTTTGAGTCATCTAGGAACTGTTTGATTGATTTGTCATGGCCCTTGCCATTTTCCATAAGTTATTATTTTCCTGTTCATTGGCTGTAAGCCTGCCTTTTAGCTCTGAAATTCAGTTTTCAACTTCATTCATCCTACTTCACAAACTTGCATTCTAATTTTTGATCACCTGGATCTCTACTTGAAGCTCTTTATGATGTTCTATTTCTTTTGTTATCTGAGTTTCTATGATGTTCCTGATCTCTTCTTTAATAAAGTTTTTCACTCTGGACAGCATCTGTTTTCATCTCAGAGATCATTTCTGATTTCCATTTTAGTAGATTGCTTTTGTTACCAGTTCAGAGAGTCCTGGTGATTGAGCTTCACTTTGCACTCCATTTCCCTTTTCTCTGAATTCCCCACATAGTGGTGATCTTTGTGCCTGTATTCTTGAATTTTTTTCTCATATCTGTTGTGCTGGCTAACTCTGTAAATCACTGCACAACCTAAGTGGCACTTACCCAGACTTGTGCAAACAGTAATGCAGTTCCCATGAGGCTTCTGCCCTGAGTCCAGTGGTGCATAAGCTAGAATTGCCTGGGGTGGCTGGATGTCTCACAGGGCAGCTGGTCTGGGTCTGGTGGCAGGCTGGCTGCTTGCAGGCAGCAGAAGTCTTTGCCCACTTTCATTCCTAATAACATGGATTTGAGTCTTTTCCTTTCTTTGTTTGAAGAGGTTGGATAAGGGTCTCTCAATTTTATGTATCCCCTCAAAGAAGCAACTCTTCAGTTCATTTATTCTTTGTATTGTTCTCTTTGTCTCCATTGCATTAATTTCTGCTCTGATTCATATAATTTTCTCCCTAGTATGAGCTTTGGATTAGTCTTCCTCCTCTTTTTATAATAGTTTGAGGTTCATCTTTAGGTGTTTATTTGTGTGTTTGCTCTATTTTTCCGGGTTTAGGCATTCACTGCTATGAATTTCCCTTGTGGAACTGCTTTCATTGTATCCCATAAATTCCTGTATGTTGTACTGGGGTTATTTAATTGTAGAAACTGTTTGATTTCTTCTTTCATTTCTTTTGTGGCCCACTGGTTGGTAAACGGAGTGTTGTTCAGTTTCCATGTGTTTGTGAGGATCTTGGGGTTTCTTTTGCTATTGAGCTCCAGTTTCAAGGCACTATGGTCTGGTAGTATGCAGGGGGATAATTTTGATTCCTTTGCATTTACTTACACCTGTTCTATGAACTAGGATGTGATCTATTTTTGAGAATGATCCATGAGCAACTGAGAAGAAGGTATATTCTCACTTTGTAGGGTGAAAAATTCTATAGGCATCTATTAAGTCCATTTGTTTAAAAGTTTCGTTTAGCTCAAGTATTTACTTATTGTCTTTTTGTCCAGTCGATCTGTCAGTTTGTGACAGTGGAGTATTGAAGTCCCCTACTACTGTTGTATTAGTGATTATCTGCCTTTTCAGGTCCATTAATGTTTGTTTTATACATTTGGGTGCATTGGAGTTTGGTGCATAAATATTTATGGTTGTTTTTTCTTTCTTCTGGATTGTTCCCTGTATGAGAATTTAGTAACCTTCTTTGTCTCTCTTAATCAGTTTGGGTTTGAAATCTATTTTATTTGCAAACAGGATAATGACTCCTGCTTTTTTGCCATTTCCTGTGGCATGGAGAATTGTTTTCTAATCCTTTATTTTCAGTCTATGGGTTTCCTTCTGAATTAGGTGTGTTTCCTGTATGCAGCAGATTATAGGGCCTTGCTTCTTGATCCAATCTGCTAGTTTGTGTCTCTTTAATTGGCCCAATGAGTCCATTGACATTAATTGTTATGACTGATATGTACAGATTTAGAGCTTTCATGTTTCCCTGTTCTTGGCTTTTTTTCCCTTTCTTTCCCCCTTTTCCATTCAGTTTCTTGTTTGGCCCAGTGCGTTCACTCTGCTTGGTCTGTTTATTTTTTTTCCCCAAGATGTTGATTACAATGTTTTGGAGTGCAGGTCTTGTATTTGTGAAGTTTTTCAGGTGTTCTTTGTCTTGGAAGTATCTCCCCCACCCCGTCTGTTCTGAAAGATAGTTTTGCAGGGTACATCAGTCTAGGTTGGAGGTTGTTTTCCTGCAATGCTTGAAACACTTCCCTTTAGGCTTTCCTTGGGTTGAGTGTTTGTGTTGAAAAGACTGCTGTGATCCTAATGGTCTTCCCTTTGTAGGTGATTTTCTTCCTTTCTCTAACTGCTTTCAGTATTTCATCCTTTTGTTGTGTATCTGGAACCTTGATAATTATATGTCTAGGTGTAGATATTTTTATATCATGGCCTTTTGGAGTCTATATCCCTCATTTATCTGTATGTCCAATTCTTTTCTTGTGATATTTTCTGCCATTAATTTTGACAGGTGATTTTTTTTAATGTCTTTTGGACTGTTTCTTGGTTCTTCAGTGACTCTAGTCTTATATTACTGTTCTTTGAATCATCTAGAAGCTGTTGGATCAATTTCTCATGGTCCCTTGCCATTTTCCAAAGATTATGTCTTTCCTGTACATTGGCTGCTATCCTGTCCTCTAGGTCTAAAACTTGTTTCTCTGCTTCATTCATCCTACTTTGCAAACTTTCATTCTCCTTCTTCCTGAGCTGTAGCCCTGCTTGAAGCTGTTTAAGAGATTCCGTTGCTTTTGCTATCTTAGATTCTATCATCTCTCTGATCTCTTCTTTAATGAAGTCCTTCTCGGTGGACAGTATCCCTCTTTTCATCTCAGAGATGAGTTCTGATTTCCATTTTACTAGATCTGCTTTTGTTACCATCTCAAAGAGCCCTTGTGTTTGAGTTTCAGTTTGCTCTATTTCCCTTTTCCTTGAATTTCCCTGTAGTGGTGATCTTTGTGTCTGGCTTTTAAAATATTTTCTGATTTCTACATTTTTGTTGTTGCTAATGTTATTTGTTTATTTCCTTGCCTGGTGTCAGGACAATATTTGTTACAAGTTATTCTCCTTTGCATTATCTAGGCTGCTGGGTTGATTTTTCATGATCTTCTACTATTTTTTTTAAGAAATCTTTCCTTTCCTGGCTGCTAACTCCAATCCTGTCTTGTATGTCTGAAAATCTGTCTTTGGATTCACTAGCTTTTCTGCATAAGCTTTCAGTGGAGTTTTTAACCTCTTGAATTTCCATTTAAATCTGTTTATTGGATTCTATTTGTTTTCTATGCTGGATTCTATCATGTTCCTGAGTTCCTGTATTTTTTTTTATCCTGATCATCATCTGTGCTGTGATCTGAGAAAGCATTTCTGATACATTTTTTCCAGATCCTCTCTTGTTGACAGTTCAGAGAGTCCAGGTGATTGTGTTTCAGGATGGTCTGGTTTTTTTTTGCTTCTTAATTTTCCCTTTGGAGATTGGGAATTCTGGGTTTGTTTCTATTTAGGTTTTTTTCTAATTTTGATTTTTTTGCTATTATTAATGTTTTTGGTTTAATTTTTGGGTTACTGTCTGTCAACTGCTATTGCAAGTATCTTTCTTGTTAATATTTAGAATCATTAAGAAATTATTTCTCCTGGTTCATCTTTCTAAAATCATTGGCCCTTAGGCTTCTGCATAGGTTCTAGCACAACCCCAGTACTTACTATGTAGATGCAGATTCTGGGTCTGAGTCTCCTGTTGTGGTCTTAGAAGAAGTTAGCAGGTAAGTCCTGTTCAGGTGTGTCAGAGCCACTCAGTGCAGGTGCACCCAGGTTCCAGTCCCAGCATGGCTACACTAGTTACTAGGACCATAATGTTAAATAAATCAAATGCATGAGTTTAAATACTGCATGATTTCTCTTACATAAGAAACTCAGAGTAAAAATTTAGAAGAGAAAAGGAATAGATAAATGTAAATGCTTTTTTAAAGCATCTAAATTGTTTAGAAGGGTGCAATGCTACTTACAGTCAATTTCTTATTCCCCATTGCCAGCAGCAGTATTATTAATGATAGAGAACTATGACTTGTTTTGTGTCAGACTTTGTACTAACTCCTAGGAACATACCCAAAAAAGGATAAAACATATTACTTGTAAGAACTTAATTACTTCAGAGGGAGGAAGGACATGTGCCTTAAAGTAAAGCCCCATGTGAAAAAGGACCTCATTTTGGAAGAAACAGCACAAATAGATGAGATGAGAATGAAGTGACATGGGCCTAGGTCTTGTTAAAGTTCCACAGAGGAAGTTCCCCTGACCCATGCCACAGAAATCTCTGTCATGCTCCTTGACCTACTCTTCATCATTTATTTATGTTAGTTGTTTGGTTGCCCCTCTTGGATGTAGTTGCTAAGTTGCTTAGGGGCAAGGCTTGTATAAATATTGTTCATTTCTGAATGTTTGGAGCTAGTGTACTGTGGATGTACAAGAAATATATGTTGACTGAATGAATAATGAGTACACAAATGTAGAAATAAGATTTGTATTTAATTCTGAAGGAAGGGAACATATTTGAGAGGAAATAGGATGGAAGCATATGATTAGGAGTAATTGTGGAGTCTGAGGAGATGGTCAATCAAATTAATATTGATGAAGAGACTGATATAGGGGAGTGATAGGCTGAGATTGAATGAGATAAACAGTGGGAAGATTGGGAAGGCTGAATGTTTCTAAAAATTACTCTAAACCATGGGCAAAATATAATTTCAACATGTATTTCTCTACAAAACAGGTAGAAACAGATTATTCAGGAAATATAAGTACATATTTTAAACTTAAGTGATGCAGTATGATATTTAATGTATAATTTTGCTTAAGGAAGACAGTTTGTAAAGCATCTAAAGTGTCATTATAATTGTATGAACTTACATGTGCATGTAGCCCATCTCAGTGTTGTCTCAAAAGATATATTCTAAAATAACAATAGCTGTATATAATTTGGGTTTTTTTCTTCCCTTTCTGAATTTATCTGAAGTTTGTTTAAGTAACCTAGGGATGATTTAGAGAGGATCCTGCTGGTTTGAATGGAGAAGAAAAAACAATATGGGTAGCTATTTTGGAAGCAGAATTAGGACTTGGTATCTTAACAATGAGGGCAAAAAGTAAAGTTGTGAGTTACATATGACATCAGGGTATTGTGCCAGTAGGTGTTAATAATAGCATATTGGGAAAGATATGTACACTGTAGTTTGGGACACTTTTCATAGGAAAATTGACATAATGGCACCCTTTTCAACAAATATGGGTGAACTAGTCACTAATGAATAGAGTAGGTAAGGCAAAGACAAGAAAAAGTAGAGGCTGGTACTGTGATTTTTTTAATCACAAAATTCAATATTCATTTTTATGAGTACATTATGATTGTATTCATTGTAGGAGGTTAGTATATATATGTAATCTAATTTAATTTATACTCTCCCCCATCTTTGCCCCCCTCTTTTGTAAAAGTTGTCTATTATCTATTACTTATGTTTTATTTTGCTCTTTGATTTAAATTCAACTTTTTTTTTTGGGGGGGGGACAGGGTCTCGCTGTATAGTTCAGGTTGGCCCTGCACTTACTATGTAGCCCAGGCAAACTTCAAACTCAACAATTCTCCTGCCTCTGCCTGCTGAGTGCTGGGATTAGAGGTGTGAGCCACCATACCAGTACTATGGCAATGTGGTACTGGTTGCTGGTGGGTATGAATCACCACACTCAGGTTTGTTGTATATCATTACTGGGGATCGAACCAAGGACCTTGAGTTTGCTAGGCAGGCACCAGAACCACTGAACTAAACTTCTGGCCCCTAAATTCAACAATCTTGAAAAGTGAAATATCTACTCAATTCTTGTCTTTCTTGATTTGAGCAGACAGATACAGTTTATGTTTTAGAGAATGAGGAAACAAGAGCTAGGAAAATAGAGAATATCACAACCTTCTGAGTGGAAGAGGGAGGGTGCCCACTTGCTGACAACCAAGTTTCCTTGGACAGGAGCAAATACCTGTCATGAATGTTCATATGCCCCATGTGATTGGTTCTTCGGTTGTGAACTCTTTTCAAAATTTAGATAAAATGGTCTCTGTTACTAAAAGCAGTGATGGCCTACTTTAGCTAATACCACAGAAGAGAAGTCATGAAGGATGGCTCAAAATAAAAAATACATCTGTATAATTGAGATAAAAAGGGATATCCCAGGAATAATATGTTTAGTAGTAAATTTGGGAACTAATTATACTGTTTTTTTCCTTTCTAATCACTAATTTTACACAATATTTCTTTCAACTTAAGAGTTGTCCTTAAATTTATCTGCTAAGATTATGTTAGAAACCACCTATTTCCAAATACATTGAAATCATATAGGTCCTATAGACTTTGGGAGAAATAGATTTAAAGGATTTGTGTTTCTGTGATTTTAGTATATGTGCTGCCGAAGTGAGCACAATGTGTTTCTGTGATTTTAGTATATGTGCTGCTGAAGCGAGCACATGTTTCTGTGATTTTAGAGGTTAAAGAATGTCTGCTGTTTGGACCACATGAATCTTACATTTCTGTTTGGAAACTGTGCTATAATGGAAAATATTTATTTTTAATTCTCTTGAATACAAATATAATAGTTATTCCTGTTTTAGGGCTTGTTTAATAAACCAGATAGTTGATAGAAATAAAAAAGGACAAATTTTATTTTATTTTATTTTATTTTATTTTATTATTTTATTTTATATTTATTTTATTTTATTTTATTTTATTTTATTATTTTATTTTATTTTATTTTATTTTATTTTATTTTATTTTATTTTATTTTATTTTATATTTTATTTATTATTTTTTGAGACAGGGTCTCACTTTGTAGTTCAGGCTGGCCCTGAGCTCACTATGTAGCTCAGGCAAGCATCAAACTCAGCAATCCTCCTGTCTCTGCCTCCCGAGTGCTGGTATTACAGGTGTGAGCCACCAAGCCTGGCACTGTGGTATGTGGTATTGATTGCTGGTGGGCGTGAGTCACCATGCCCAGCACTGTATGAGGTTACCAGGGATTGAACTCAGGACCTTGTGCTTGCCAGGCAGGTGCTGGAACCACTGAGCTAAATCTCCAGCCTGACTATTTTATTTTATTTTATTTTATTTTTTTTCTTTTTGGAGACAGGGTCTCGCTGTGTAGTTCAGGCTGTCCCTAAGCTCACTATGGTGCCCAGGCAAGCCGCCACAAACTCAGCAATCCTCCTGTCTCTGCCTCCCGAGTGCTGGGATGACAGGCGTGAGCCACCACGTCCGGCATTGTGGTATGCGGTGTTGATTGTTGGTGGGCATGTCTCCACGCCAGCATTATATGTGGTTACCGGGGATCGAACTCAGGTCATTGTGCTTGCGAGGCAGGCACTAGAACCACTTAGCTAACCCTCTGGCCCTACAATTTTATATTTTTAATAAATCATGAATTCTGAACAAACATTTATTTTCTTTTCAAAATAATTTAAAAGTATACTGCTGTGAGCCCAAGGTCCCAAGTTTGATTCCCAGAACCACGCATCACAGTGCCAGATGTGGTGGTTCATACATGTAATCCCAGCACTAGGGTGGCAGAGGCAGGAGGATTGCTGAGTTCAAAGCTAGCCTGGATTACATAATGACCCCAAGGCCATTCTGAACTAGAAAGTGAGACCCTGTCTACTCACACACACACACACACACACACACACACACACACACACACATTCCATGCTTGATAATTGGTACCTGTCTCATAGTAAATTGGTTTTCGACCTGAGCAGAAGATCCTTCTGCTCTATAAAAAAGTGCAATTTAAGCTCCATATTATATTGGCCCAACATGCAAAGTTGAGTAACTCTTGGATTTTGGAATCAGTA
>PVIC010040263.1:0-16762 GCA_004025085.1 Thryonomys swinderianus
TAGCTCATGCCTGTAATCCCAGCACTCGGGAGGCAGAGACAGGTGGATTGCTTAGTGTGAGGCTTGCCTGGGTTACATAGTGAGCTCAGGGCCAGCCTGAACTACAAAGTGAGACCCCGTCAAAAAAAAAAAAAAAAAAAAAAAAAAAAAAAAAAAAAAAAAAAAAAAAAAAAAAAAAAAAAAAAAAAAAAAAAAAAAAAAAAAAAAAAAAGGAAACAAAGCTTATATGTATGGGGGTGGAGAGTATTAGGGAGGGCAAGGGAATGGGGAAATAACTTTGTATTGACTGATTTATCCTGTACTTTGTTCCTTAGATGATTTTATGAGAATGTATATATGTCAAATTTATTAAATTGTACACCTTGTACATGTCCAATTTAATATATACTCTAGTTAATCACCAATCAATCAATCAATCAAGGCTGAGATGTACAAATGCCTTCAACAATTTGAGTTAAAATTTTGATATAAAATTTTCTGAGCACTTAATTTTTAAAAATTACATAAACATGCATTATAATTATAGAAATTATGGCTTAAGTATTATTTTTCCTTACATTTTGCAATATATAGAATTTAAAATTATAATCATGGAAAATCACATAACTATATTTCCACTTCAAATATACAGAAATCATATTAATAATACAAGTGTCAGCCTTACATAAAAAACGCACGTTATGTGTATGTATGTTTGTTTCCATGTATCATTTACTTTTTCAAATCAAAACTTAAAGATACATAGATAATATTTTGTTAAGGTCACTTGAGGATCCTTGGCTGCTGCACTCTCATTCCCGGTACGCCAGGGCTCCAGCCAGAAGTCGCTTGTAGAGATGTGCAGGTCCCTGTTCTCTGACTGTATGTTCACAGAATGTTGTATTGTCTGCTTAGAATGTTTCCTTGTACTCAATCTTCCCTCTTCTTTTTCCAAGGCTGGCTACTATGGCCCCTACCTGCACATGTGCGCTGTAGAAGCCTGTGATAGTCTAGTAAAACTTGTTCTCAGCCATCAATGGGTAGTCCTGTCCATTACCTGACAGTCATTCTGTCATCATCCGCAGCTGTCACCCCCAGCTGGTGGCTGGCTACAAACCACTGGCTGTAGAACCGTTGTCTATGCACGATCTTGCTCCCAGTCTTCTTCCCCATCGAGGGAAGAACTCATCAATATTTTAGTACAATAAGCAACAGGATATCCCAAGATATTTTTTGTGAAACCACGAAATTATTTAGTTCCAATTCAAACAGGAGAGCACTTCATCATAACTTAAACTAATTTGGGTAGAGAATTTAATTTAACTCCATAACAAAAATTTATGAAGTTTTATAAGCCATTTCTTGCAGATGTATTTTTTAGTTTCTATTTCAAGATACTTAACTGATTTTTTTTTTTTTTTGAGACATGGTCTCACTTTGTAGTTCCGGCTGGCTCTGAGCTCACTATGTAGCCCAAGCAAGCCTGGAACTCAGCAATCCTCCTGCCTCTGCCTCCCAAGTGCTGGGATTACAGGCGTGAGCCACCACACCTAGCACTGTGGTATGTGGTATTGATGGCTGGTGGGCGTGAGTCTCCACACCCAGCATTGTATGTGGTTACCAGTGATTGAACTCAGGGCCTTGCACTTGCGAGGCAGGTGCCGGAACCACTGAGCCAACCTTCCGGCCCCTTAACTGATTTTTAAAACCAGCATCATATACTTTTCCATGTACCTCCTCATGCTTTGATGCATGTATAGATTGCACAATGTTTAGCTCAGGTTAAGTATATCTCACTCTACATTTGTCATTTCCCTATAAAGAAAACATTTACAATAATTTTCCTTTTATTTTATTTTATGAGTACATGTTTTCTATATATAATGATTACATTCACCATGAGGACTTGGTACATGTGCATAACATATCTTTTCTTTTAAAAATTGAATTTATTGGTACATTTTATACTCACAATATGATCACATTTAACATTGAGACTTGTACCTGTACAGGACACATCTTGATTCTTATTTTTCTCCTGCTCTTCTTGCAACCCATGCCACCATATACATAAGCTTTGTTTCCTGTATAACATATCTTTTTAAAAATATTTTTTCATCCTCTTCTCCTCCCCTCACTTTCCCCCTCTGTCTATTTTATGAAGTGCATTGCTGTTATAGGGTGTCATAGGTAGAAGAGTGGATTTTTATTACAATACTCATATAAAGAACTATGTTTTAACTTACTGGCATTTTTGAAGTTAATTTGAGTATTAAAACTATTGTTCGTATCAGAATCAACAATGTCCCACGTTTGGTCAACTCAGAATATATCCAATGAAGGAATACTTTTGCAAAAGCCCAAAGGTACAAATGGAATAATAGCATGTTGAGCTTGAATGCTCACAAATTGAGCTACCTCATGAATGATATATTTCTTTATATTTGTAAATTGGCCATTTCTCTGAAAGTTATTAGTAAAATGCCAAAAGTCTGCCAAGTATTTGACTTGAGAGCTAACTTAACAAAAACATGGGTACTGAGAGTTAACATAAATGTAACTTTCATTTAAAGTTCACTTTCAATGCACAATGTTTCCAGATAGGTTAAATCAGAGGACAATGCACAATATATTCACTTAACTGTAAGGAAAATTGGCATTACAGTGCCTTAAAATCAGGCAAAACTTTGGATACTTATAAAAGTATCATTGTGGTAAATAAAACCTTTAAGAAATAATTTTCATATATTAAAGAATTACTTATAATTTCTCTTATCCATTAAGGAATTCATTTTCACAGTTTAGGAATTCAAAAAATGAGTAACATATCTTCTCAAGTGACAAGACTTTGTTTTGCTCATGGTTGCCATAATTTGAAATTTTTGATTCTGACAGAAAAAAATATATATGTTGCTATATATTACTAATATATAGAGATATTGAAAGAGAAAGTATTCCACTCTTTATTTTCCTTATTTAAGTGAAAGAAATTTTTACCAAACTTTCTCCAGAATTCTTTCCTCCATGGTTCCTCAGCAAACTTCACATCACGTCTTGTAAGAGTGCCCAGCTCAGCCATTAGGCAAGGAGGAAAGTGTAAATGATTGATATGTGCCCTATATACTGAACATTGAATTGAACTGCTTCTCCTCTGGCTCAAAGAAAATTTAAATAGGTACTGCAAAGGTATGCCACGTTCATGTACATTCCTACTTAAAGTGGAATTTCAAATGCGGAACACTACACTTAACTGGATTCTGTAGGACAAAATATATGTCTTTATACTTTATTGAAAAAATATGTAGAGAAAAACAGAATGGAGAAAATAAAGATTGTGTAAGAATATGAATCTGTACTGTTCTATTTTTATACCTAAGTTGTTCACTATTAACATTGTGCTGCATATATCATATATGGTTTTTCCATAACATCAATTTTGCTAAAACCAGGTTGTATTTTTTATAATAATTACATTATATATGTTGTTCTACAGAAGCAACGACTCCTTATTAAACTAAAATATAAATTAATTGCTGTCTACTTCCTTCTATCACTTTTCCATTGCTTTTTTCTTCACATACCCCAGCAGAAATAAAGGAAAATAATATGATCACTTAAGAAATTGAAATAAATAAATAGTTTTAGTAACTCCTCAGTTTTAAAAGTACCTTTTAAATAAGAATGCTTTTAGATTAGCAGAAAACTGCAGGACACACAGAAAGACTTCTCCGACAGGGTGTATCTCATTCTACCTGTTACAATCTTTTGCACTGAAATGGTGTATTAATGAACAAACCATGTATAGTCTCATTAAATAATTTCCTTATTAACTCAATTCACTTCTGATTTTTATTTTAAATTTAGTATCTTATTTCTCTTCTAGGATGTCATTATGGACTCAGTGTTTATTTACTCATCGTGTCACTTTAGACCGGTCTTTGTTATAATGGTATATCATATTTTCTTGGCTTTGATAATTGACAGTATTGAGGACACAAGTCCAGTATTTTACAGAGTATCTCATGACTTAGATTTTTATGGTTATAATTAGATTAATATTGTGGATTCTTGGTCTGATCAATTCTGTCAAGTAAAAACTATCAATATGACTGTCGACTGTTGATACTCTGCTTGATCATTTAACAGTGGGGATACCAGTTAGGCTTATGTGCTCCTTCCTGACCTAATTTTGCAACCTACACTCACTGGAGAAAACCCTGTGCAGAACCCAGAGTTCAGTATTAAGGCTGGTGTTCAGTCTCCTTGACAGTTGGAACAGACTTGTAATGCTGTAGTATATTTATATACTCCCCATTACTTAGTTTTCATTTATATATATGGAAGAAGTAATTTGTTGGATGATCTGATTGTTTTGAAAAGGAATTAGTGCTAACAGTGTTTCAGTTGTATCCTTTTATAATCTCTAGTGAGTTTACACAGCTTTTAAAAATGTATTAAAATTGGATTTTTATTACAATTGAGATTTTATGGACCCCCAAACCATGTCTTACACTCAGTGTGTGCTGCATTACTTGGAATGTAGTCTTCTCTTCTGGCGAGGAAGAAACCCTTAGCCTTCTAAAGATTATAGAAGACAGATTTTAGGAAAGGTAATATAAGCTTACACATGGTATTCTATAAACATGTTGATAAACAATGCCATCCAAAACTTTCAGCCACAATAAAAACTTTATTTACTTATTTAGAGTAGCAAATACTGCATATTTCAAATTTCAGTTGTTCGCTCTGAGAAAGGTCAAAAAGAAAGGTAAGGACCAGTGAGATGAGTCCGTAACAGTACCAGCCAGGAGTTTTCAACTTCTAATGCCTCATCTTGTCCCTTTGAAATTCCACTGAGAGTCCGTTCTGGGCTAACTATATCTCTTGTGATTTAATTACACTGACTTAAACCTACTTTTGATATGTTCACTGTTTGAAAACAAGAAATTGTTCACCAAGAACTGTGATTTCATGGAAATTTTCCATGATCAACATCTATTTAGAGCTGTTAAATTCTCTCCCTTTAAGGATGATGTATATCCTTTATCTTTTATATTCTAGTTCAGAATTTTGTACATAACAAATTTGAAAGATTTTCTTTGCTCATACTTACAATTTCTATGGAGATTACAATAAAATGGTTTTCAGTCTACACTTAAATAAATGTTGTTGGAGGAAAAAACACAATGAATTAGATAATGTAGGATTTTATGAACATGTATTCTTGAGTTCAGTTGGATAATAAAGTTTTGTTTAACTTAATCAAATTCAATTCCATATTTAAATCTTCTTTAATACATGAAAGTATCAGTGGGTTGTGTATCTAGATAATGAAATTTGAACTTGAATCAGTCAAGAAGTCAGAAGAAATGGTTATGTAATTCATCACTGCACCCACTTTGACAGAATAATGAGAATATTTGAAGTACAACATACAGTATTATTGGTCTATTCACAGTATCTTCAAATATTTTGAATCCTAAAGGATATATTCTCTCTGCAGATTTTAATATTAGTAAGGTATTTTTGTTAAACTTAATATATACTATTAATTTTATAAAATAGCCTTTTGTACTTGTCTTTTTATCTTGCTGACTGAGAAGTTTAAACAAGTAACCATGTTTTTTCTAAGAATACAAGAAGCCCTTAAAATATTTAGTATGATACAGTTTATACTATGGGTGATGGGAATTTGAGTTTAAGTACAATTTCCAAATTTTATTTATCTGAATTTCAGAGTTGTATACATTATGGGCACTTCATAACAAAACAACTAACAACAAAATGTCTTAATTTAATGGTTTATTTAAATGGTTTTAATTTTTTTCTTTCATCATATTTTACTTCAGTCAGAAATAGAAATAGTAGGGGTTGGGAATTTAGCTCATGGCATTGTACCTGCCTCACACCCTCAGGGTTCTGAGTTTTACCCCTGTGCCAGGGTTGAGGGGATAGAAATAATCACAAGACAATGTAATTTTGACGTGCAAATTTTAGTCAATGTAAATAGAAGAATGTTTTCATGGAATAAGGTGGTGTTATGTAGTTCAGGTTGGACTTGATCTCACCATATAGTGCATGCTAACCTCTAACAAAGCAATCCTCCTGTCTCAGCCTTATGAGTACTAGCATTACAAGCATGTGCTACAACCCCTGGACACCACAGAATCACTTTGAATTCTGATTGTTGATAAAGCTCTTTACTCTAGACAAGTTTAAATATTTTGTTCACTAAACTGCATAGCTGTATGGTACAAAATAAAAAGATCAGCAGTGTTGGTATTACTTTCTGATAATTTCTTCAGATAGAGTTTTGTTTGATTTTATTGCTGTTGTTTTGAGACAGTGTATTGTTATATAGTTCAGGCTAGCCTTGTACTCACTATGTAGCTCAGGATAGCCTGGAACTCAGAAAGATACTTCTGCCTCAGTCTTTTGAATGCTGGGATACAGATGTATGCCACCATGTCTGATGATAACTCTATCATCTTTTTTTAACTCTATGTACTACACACTACCTCTCTTTCTGGGTTTCATCTATTGACAGATAGTGTTTATTTTCTCAGTAGATAATTTTAATTGTGACTCTATTTTGACCCCTAAAATATAATAGTATTATCATATTTCCTTTCTAATATTATTTTAGGTACCTTTTTTTTTTTTTTGAGACAGGGTCTAGCTTTTGTAGTTCAGGCTGGCTCTGAGCTCACTATGTAGCCCAGGCAAGCCTCGAACTCAGCAATCCTCCTACCTCTGCCTCCCGAGTGCTGGGATTACAGGCATGAACCACCATGCCTGGCTATTTTAGATAACTTTTAAGATTGCCATATTCATATCCTGAAATTGTCAGATCTAAAAGTAATATTAATGATCTACATTCCTAGCCTCAGAGAAGTAGATGTATAATAGTTACCAAATATTGCTGAGGAAATGTACATTTAAATATCTAGTGTGATTTTTTCTCAAATACTATCCAAGTACTTTCAATATACTATATTACTCCTTTATTTTCCCATATATATATATATATATATATATATATATAATTTTTTTTTTTTTGAGACAGGGTCTCGCTTTGTAGTTCCGGCTGGCCCTGAGCTCACTATGTAGCCCAGGCAAGCTTCGAACTCAGCAATCCTCCTGTTTCTGCCTTCCCGAGTGCTGGGATGACAGGCGCGAGCCACCATGCCCGGCACTGTGGTATGTGGTGCTGATTGCTTGTTGATTGTTGGTGGGTGTGAGTCACCATGCCCAGCATTGTATGTGGTTACCGGGTTGAACTCAGGACCTTGGGCTTGCAAGGCAGACTCCAGAACCACTGAGCTAAATCTCTGGCCCTCATTTATATATTTTAATTTGAAATAACCCTAAAAAGTTTGTAACATAGAAAATTTAATTTGCATAAATATATGCAGTAAGATATATGCAGTGTCTTACGTGCAGATTATTTAGCTTGATTAAGCAAACATTATCTTGCAAAACATGGAAAATATCCTGTACATAATTTTAGGTTAATAGAATTTCATCTTAATCTAAATATTCTTTAGAATACCTACCACAAAGCTCAAAATATCACTAATACATTCTTAGGTGTTATTTGCACTGTATAGTCATGGAAGTGCTATAAATGAAAATACTATACATTAAAGAGGAGTAAGGTGTCTTGCACAATTTTTCTTATTGAATATATTAAACTTTAGCATTTATTGTTGACTTTTAGTTTGCATTATCTTCTTTTCCTAAACACTTTTTAAGATGAGAAAAGTGAAGTGATATAAATACACTAAACTAGTGGGCACATTGATTTGACTACAGCATTTTCTCTGATTGGAGGAATGTGCCAGTCACAATATTGCAAAATAGAAAGTTCAAATATCTAGGCCAAAGGAATCTGAGACTAGGTGTTCCTTCAGGGTCTCTTGAGCATGCAACTCAACTTGGCTGAAAATCTGTTTTCTTTCTTGGATAACACTTACTATCTTTCATCTGAGGGAGATGAAACATCTGTCATTAAAATGTTCAGAATTTCAAATATAAATTTCTTTTTCCAAGTAGGGAAGGAAAATATACTGGTTAATGAGGGGAGGATGGTGCAGTGGTGGGTATTGCTCTTCTTGTTTTATTTAGGATGTTCTCTCAAATCATCTGCATGTAGTATCAACACTATCACATTCTTAAAAGAAGAATGTTGAGAAACAGTCAAATATGGGTAATATAGCAATTTCAAAAATATATATTATTTAGAAATATCTATAAAGCAGATGCTTCAGTTTCACATTACTATAAAAGAAAGATGAATATTATGAAACATATTTGAAACATCTGTGAAAACACCATGAAAATAGTAGACCCTAAGTATGTGGCATATATTTAATAATTTGTCTCATTAAATAAACAAAATAAAATTAGACAACACTGTAAAATTATAAAATTGTGAATGAGCAAGCCTGAAAGTTTATATTTAGGTGTTTTATTTTTCCTTTTTGAGACAGGGTCTCGCTTTGTAGTTCAGGCTGGCCCTGAGCTCACTATGGAGCCCAGGCAAGCCTCGAACTCAGCAATCCTCCTGCCTCTGCCTCCCGAGTGCTGGGATGACAGGCGTGAGCCACCATGTCCGGCACTGTGGTATGTGTTATTAATTGCTGGTGGGCGTGAGTGTCCACGCCCAGCACTCTATGTAGTTACTGGGGATTGAACTCAGGACCTTGCGCTTGCGAGGCAGGCGCTGGAACCACTGAGCTAACCCTCTGGCCCTATATTTAGGTGTTTTTGTTGATATTTTGTTTTCTGAGATAAGGTCTAACTATGTGATTCAGGCTGGCCTTGAACCTGCTGTGTTGCCTCAACTGTCCTCGAATTCACAATGATTCTCGTGCCTCAACCTCCCAAGTGCAGGAATCACTGGAAAGGACTATATTCTAAATAACGTTATGGCTAACATCATAATTCTCCATACACTCTCCTCAAGCTATTCAAGGTTCCACATATAAGGAAGGTGTCAGAAAAAAACTACACTTAAATCTTAGTTGATTATAGATTAGTGGAAAATCATGGTTTTCATTCAGTGTGACAGTGACACAAACATTCATGAGAAGCACTGCCTCTCATAGGTAAAGAGAATGTTTACTTCTGCTAGAAAATACTTCATAATATCAATGAGAAATTGGAGCATGAATTTAGTTCCATTTAACTAGAACTGAAAAGGGAATAGTGGAGGGGTCTGGTTGGAGAAAAAGATTTTCTTATCTCACAGCAAGAAAACAGAGAGAGAGAAGGAAAAGAATAGGGATGGAAATTCACCTTTCTGGGGCATGCCTCCAATGACGTGCCTTTCTCTACCTGAACCCACCTCCTAACAGTAAATCAGCCATATCATTCCAATGATTCAGTTATATTCTGTAATTCCTGTTTATAAGTACATGAAGTTTTGGGAGAAAATTTGTGGTCTAAATTATAACCATTAATTTTAATGCTACAGTGTCACTTTTACTGACTTCAAATGGCACAATCTTTTAAAATATTTGTAGATATTTTTGATACACAAATATATTGATGATTGAGGGTTCATACATATACATATCTGATTTTAGTCAATTTCACATCTTTTGCTCCCCCATCCCCTCTGCTTTGATCCCTAAATCTTCTTCACAACTACAGAAGGTCGCTTCCCTCTTTCCTAACATCTATCTTTTATTTTATTCTTTAACCTGTTGTATTTATATTTAACCTATGTTTTATTTATTTAGCACTTGGCTTAGTGCATTCGTTTTTCTACAAATGACTGAAATATATCTTTCCTTATGGCTCTTACTTCATTGTTCAGACTATATTTTCTTCATTCATTCATTCATTCATTCATTCATTCATTCATTCATTCATTCATTCATTCATAGTGTTTTCATAGAGGATAAACAGTTCATGGCAGGCAGAAAACAGCAAAAGCAACCAAGCACCAAACCACTTTCTGGTCCTTACATTTTATCTAGGGCACCTCCCTCAATCCTAGGGTGCTTACTCCCAGCATTCCAGCATGACTCAATTCCAGGATCACAAATTCTAGATCCAGCCACCTCTGCAAAGTCCCACCCATGACTGCAAGTGGCTTTTGGGAGGACATCTAAACACAAGCCATGACACAAGGAAATAGGGACCATTCTCAAAATGTAGTTATTGAGAATTGTTCCACGATAAATCTGATGGTGAGTCCCTCATTATAATGCAATGCCTGAAGTCTTCTGACGAGATGCTGAGAGGGAATATAGCTTGGTTAAATGGAATTTGTGGATAGAACAGAAATTTTGTTTTTAGATTTTAAGGTATATAATTATCTCCATAATAGTTGTCTTAGTTTATATCCCCACCAAAAATATAAACAGATTGACTTTTTGTTCCCTACAACCTCGCCAGAATTTGTTGGTTTTGTAAGTTCTTGATGATAACAAATCTTCTTGGAATAGTGTAAATAAATATAAGTAGCAGGGCATGACAGATCATATTACATGTATGTGATCCAAGCACTTTTAGAGACTGAGGCAGGAAGATTGCAAGTTTCAGACCAACCTGGGGAAATTCATAAGACAGTCTCAAAACTGAAAATGATGTGGGGGGAAAGTTTGGGAGTATAGTCCAGGGTGAATGTTTTGGGTTCAATACTGAACCCACACAAACATGTACAAAAATATATGTAATTAGACAAAGATTCATACATGTAAAATGGATGCCTGAGGGATATTCAAAATAGTTAACCCAAAGAAAGGAGGAGAAACTTATGTGACACTTAGAATAAATACTCAGTAACCAGGATCAACACTGAGTTTCCCATAGCAGGGGTTCTGTTTGAAGATCAAACTTCAAAAAGGTCAAATTAAATCTCACATAACTGATCTGGAATTCTATATAGTATGCTATGTTACTTTTCAAGTACAACATCACAAAGAGTACAGATGTTTTGGGTTTTATTAAAGGTGAAATTATGCTAAGAACATGTAGTCAACCATTTAACAACTGGGGACAAATTCATAGCCTGAAAGATAGATAAGATGGCATGTGATTCCATTTCCAACTTCTAGAACCCAACATGAAGGAAAATTTTAATGGTTACCACATAGAAAACATCAACACAACAAAAGCAAGCCAGAATTTGCAAGGAAGCAAAATTCCTTATAAAATCTTTGAGACATTTTAACTTAGCAATTTAAAAAGTAAATATGAATTATGCTGCGGTAGACACAAAACCTTCACAGATTGCAAATATCAAGATTCTCATACTTGTTTTTTTATTAATTTCTTTGTTAACTCTCATAGCATAAATCCAAAATGTTGTCCCCTAGGTACAAAGCATCCACAATATCCAGAAAAACATATATCAGTTTTAGAATTTATTCTGAAACAATCATATCCTAAAATTAAATTTATGTTATTCAGATTTACTTGTGTGTATATATGCACAGACATAAACACTCAAAAGCAAACAAAGGCAATCATAAAATAATGGAAAGGTAGAAAAATGATAGAAACATACAGTTGACTTAATTTATTGTTTTTATTCTTTCTACTTTTTATTACTGAATATAAACTGTGTTTCAGCCTCCTACAATAATTACTTTAATCAGAGTTTTTAAATAATGGCTAATACTAATGCAAAAACCCTCCCAGTCTTTTTGGGCTTAATTTCTTTTACTGAGGATGAAATTTTCCATCTAGTAAAAGCCCTAAGTTTAAAACTAATATTCTCTTAATGTGCTTGCATAATTCATGCTACTTGAATTAAATCAGTAATGAAAATGAAACAATAATTTACTTTTAATTATCATAAAAATTCAGAAGGGAGTTCAGCTAGTAAAGTTCAGGCTGGATATATTGATATATACTTTTTAATATTAAAGGAGAACATTGAACATCATTGTGCCTTGTATGGTTATTTGTTTCACTCAGATGTTTGGCAATAAGCAGAAGATATCTTAACATTCCCTTGCGTGTACAAAGACTTTAATTAACTCCATTGGCACACAAGCCTCATGTATAAATAAGTTAACTCTTCAGTGAGATTTAAGGTTTGCCATTTGGCAGTTTAATTTTCTACCCCTCTTTTTTAATACTGCTAGTAAATGGACAGCTTCCTTTATTTAAACTTTGTCCTTATCAGTTTTCTACAGAACCTGACACTGTTACTAACCTTGCATTTCCATCTCCCATATTTGTTAGAACTCTATTTCCTTCTTTGTCAATGAGCACAGTATATTTTTATGGCTGTCAGGTTAGTAAGGATTATGAAAGAGATAAACTAAGAGGGAATTTCTATCAGTCTGAAGGAAACTTACAATATAGTGAAGCTAAATGAATCCTTTCCAAATATATTATATTTTCCCATTTATTTACATAAACTGCTCATCAATTTGGGAATACAAATTGAAATCCAAACATATGCATATATGTAAAAATCAATACAGTCGAATATACATGTAGAATTCAATACAGGAGTCCTCTTTTACACTTTTTGCCAGTAAAGAAAACTAGGTTGTGCATGTATATTTTTATTCTGTTTTGTTGTCTTATGAAAAGACGAGAACATTGCTTTAAATGTGACATTTAGAAATTCATTAAATGTAGTATATGTGTATCGTTAGCACATTATTTCCAGAACCCAGTCTAGGGCACATACAAATACGACTGAGAATGCATATAGTAAAATGCAAACATGACTGAGAATGTTTGCAGGGTGAGATGCATTATGCAGTCACATGCTCCACTGCAAGGCACCATGGCTCTGCAAGAAGCCAGCCTGCGCTTGGGATGGCTGAGGACCCAAACTAGAGCAGCCACTCGATGGCAACACTCGCCTCACGCCCAGCCGTCCAAACCATGTTAAGAGCGAGTCTCACAAGTCATTTTACTGTGCTCCAGTCATAATCGACTCTGTGCCAAAGGGAAGCCATATGGTGGTGCAGATACCTTTCAGATTTTGTTCTACTACTCATATTTTAGATATTGATCTCGATATGCATTGCTTTGATATTTATCCCTGAAAAATATTTTCATATTGATTTAAAAATAGGTTAATTTCTTATTTACCTGATGAAGGTTTGTATCAATACAAATGTGAAACATGACATGTGATTTTAACAATTATTTTTGGTCATTCTGGCTTTACACATGTTGGACAAGTGTTCATATGTAAAGTACATCATGTATCATGCTAAATGTCTGGATGTCTCCCAAAGCCCCACCAGCTCCTAGGGGGGTGCAGGGTGGTGACTGGATCATGGGCGTGGGGCTCATGGGGAGGGTTTAGTCCTCTGATGAGTCGATAGCTAAATGTGATGATGGGAGGTGGAAAGTTGTTGGAAGAAGAGCTCACTGGGGCGTGGCCAGGATGAGTCTATCTCATCTCTCCGCTCTTTCACTCTACTTTCCAATGCTGCCACACTCCTCTGCCATGCCTTGTTTCCTTGGGGGCAGCTGACTAGGGTATCTAACCCTAAATTTAATCCTTTCTCCTATAAATTGTGTGCCTTGGGTATTGTGTCTTAGAGATAAGGAGAGCAATGGTGACATCATATCAGGACAGAATATATAAAGTGCTATATGCCTCTTACTTTCTAGGTGACTTAAAGGTGGAGCAATTGAGAACTGTGAAGCATAACTACTCTTTTCTTCTCTGAGCCCATGCTTCCAAGGATATGGTATAAATTAACTCAGAAATAGCTTTCTCATATCAAATCAAAGACTTTATGGTACATAAAGTATTATGTGTCTTTTTTTGTAAGGGAATAAAACTATAGAATAAAAACTATTTATACCAATAATGTTTATAATCAGCTTTAGGTCTGTTTGACGCTGTACAACTGAGAAGGACAGCAAGTGTCTAGTGAGAGTTAGATTTTCCACTTTGAAATAAAGCTTTTCCTTCTACCTTGCTTGAATAATCCTACACATCATCAAATGTGTGTAAAGATCTATGCCATTTTCATCTTCATCCCACCAATTTCAACCATATTTTACCTTCTGTTAGTATATAAGATGGTCCTCTTATAAAGTGTTCAAATATTGTTAATGGATGTGAGGATGGACTTTGCAAAACCAAAGTGCAGCTATATAATTATACATTTCCTTGATTTTATTCAACTTCATGTTTAAGACATCAAGTGTGAAAGTCCATTACCTATAATGTACACTACCACTCACATGGCTCTTTGCTCTCTACAAATGGGTAAAATCATGAATGTATTTTCTATAGAAACAAAGGAACCCAAATAGAAAAACATTTAAAAATAAATTTCAAAATTTCTTTCACAACTAATAATTAGAAATGTGATATGAACCTCCTTTATATCCAAACTTATTTCTAGAATGACTGTTTTCACTGCTTTCCATTTTGCAGATAATGTGATATGATTGCCTGGTTTCTTTTATTAAGCCAAGAAACAATTGGGATACATTAGTAAATAATCATCAGTTTTCTAACTGACTTATTATCCTGCATGTATCTAAGAATGTTTTAATTTTATCAACACAGCTGTTAACATTTTTCTATATTTTATTTTACATACTGCTAAATATTAATCTTATTATAATATAGTTTTCTGTGAATGAATTGTTTTCTGTGTGAGCGTGTACTGTAATGTTACTTGTTCTTCAACACATGGTAACCAGGATAAAAACACTCTGTATTTTCTTTAGTTCTTATAGAAACTTTCTGAGTCCTTTGTCCCATTTTTCCTCATCTTTACTGGACTAGAAAGAATGAAAAGTCAATATGGATGATGTTCTTAGGTTACTATGCACACGTTTTGCTGCCAATGCTTCTTCGAAACATCACTCTTCTCCAAAGCCAGAATGGTTCAACTCTATTAATTAAAACCTGCAGTAGTCAAAATTTGTTTTAAACTACTATATTCCTTTATTCTTTACTTTCCATATTAATGAAATAAATTAGTCACATATGGTTCTTTCACATTTCACACCTTCCATATTTCATAGAAATTTTTAAATCATGTAAACATTGTGATATATCTTTACTGAGTACATTGCTTCTATCGCTAATAATCAAGTCTGAACACAATCAATTCTCAGTGTCTCTAATGCCTCACAGACATTCAATATTGAATATATTCGCAAATGGCTGAACGTTTGCTCATATAATGTGCCTACTCACTTTTTTCCTTCTAGGAAGACAATATTTTAGCTTACTTCAAATGAAAGTCTTCTAGGTCAGTTAGCAGCCAGTTAATTAGACACCTACAAGGATACCTTCTATTCTGCAAAATTGTTCACGTGATCTTTTCTATTGTTATAGCTTGTTACATCATATGTAACTACATATTTTATATCTTCCTTACAATTTCTCCACTAATACCAGATTACTGGCTCAGTTAGCACATTTCTATAAACACAGTTGGTTGGTCACGAGGTAGAGCAAAAGGGAGCAAAGACCCAACTGGTAGTGGGACCTGAAGGGCGGTTTGTATCCTGTCTACGTTCTGTAAAGCCAAGGGGAATCTGGGTCATTACAATCAGCAGCGAGACGTGAAACACCTTCCAGCTTCACCCAGCAGGATGCCGAGTGTCTTTTGACCTAGTTTTGCACATGAGAAACTCAGGGGTGTCAAGTGATAAAAACTTGAAGCATAAACTCTGAGGCTTTCTGTTGCTGAGAGGATTCCTTACATGTCGCAAATTTTCCCATTCCAGGTGACAATATTGTAGTTAGTTTGGTTCCTAGTAGTTCAGAGGTGAGTCCTTGTATTACTGTTTTAAATAATACATTTGCTTTCATTGGAAGCTAATGGGAATAGAATCGAGAAAACTTTCATCGCACCTTCAGTTTTTCTGAATTTGGATAAACTTAGTTTATTTCAGAATATGGAAAAAACTTTCAGTCTTCACCTGATTTAGAACATTTATTTTAAGAAACCCGAAATTGTATTTTTTTTTCTCTACTACTTTCTGATATATTTTTTCAAGTTTCTTGCCAGTTTTGTAACCTGGTCATATTTTTCTTAAGAACCTGAATGCCGTATTTTTAAAATGTTGTCCTTTAGAGTGATAGTTCTCTATGTGTAGATTCTGTGGGAGGAAAGGTGAATAACTTAGGTAGACACACTGCTACAAATTGTGAAAGCATTTCCTCCCAAAATTATGAAAACATGTATACTCCCTTGGTACACTCCCAGTCAGCAGATGCAGATGGTCACTACCGTCTCCCTAGCTCGAGTGGGCAAAGGCCCACCTAACCTTTGTCTCACCCAGAGTTCTGGCTCCTCTCCACTCTTTGCATTGGACTTGAAGAAACCCTTACTTCAGTATTTACTTTAGTGAAATATTAACTTAGTCCAAACTTTATTTGGAAAATTTTTAAATTGAATTCTTTTTTTTAAAATTGAATTCTTGGAAATTTTTGAGACCAGGAAAGTCTATCTTTTCAAAACACTGCCACATTGCAACTTGCACTTTAGAGTGCGTGTGTTTTTCTGAGAAGCTTCATCTCCTAAATGTCCAGTTATTATTAATTAATTCCTGTCTCCGGGAATCTTTAAAAAGGCAGATTTCAACTAGTTCCAGGGACTGTGGTGGCTGTAGTTTATCTTTCCAATGTTACTACCTATTTCTTTTACCAGAAAATTATAGCTTCTTAAACTGTTAACATTAGCTGCATGGGCAGTGATGCTTTACTCAGCCTTTCTTTGACTCACAGGATGATCAAATCCAGGACAAAAAATGCACCGTGCACCATTTCTTTTTTCCTTTCTCTCTCTCTCTCTCTGTCTCTCTCTGTCTCTCTCTC
>PVIC010040264.1:0-16747 GCA_004025085.1 Thryonomys swinderianus
TAGTTTTATATTTTTAAGGCAAACCTTAAGATCAGCTTCCAGCTTGACAATGTAAGACCTGCAGAACTGTTCTCAACTGAAACTGATGAAAAACATTTTTTTAAACAATCATTTCAAAACTGGAAGTGGTACATATAACTATAACCTTGGCACCTGGGAGGCTGAGGCAAGTGGGACTCCAGCCTGAGCAAATCAGCAAAACCTGTTCTCAAAATGAAAAGATGGCTGGAAATACAGCACAATAGAATGTGCTTCCTTTCATGCACAGTGCCCATTGTTCAATCCCCAGCAGTACAAAAAAACAACAACAAAAACATTTAAAGATCCCAGAAATGGTCCTAAGGGATAGAACTAATGGAGAAATACCTATTTTTAAAAAAAGTATTAAAATTTGGTAAGAAGAATGTACATCTGTGATACCTGAACCAAATAACTCCTGTCCCTTCCCCTAATTCACCCCAAAAGAAATTCCACTCCAGACTTTTCCACTTCCAGCAGCCTCCAAGAGGAAGTTACACTCCTGGGAGGGGAAAGATCTAGACATTTCTCATTTTACCCCCAGCTTTTTGCTAATAGAAATAATCTAACAAGCAGATGATGACAAGGAGAGTTAGTGTTTATTGAATAAGGATTTTAGCCTGTGAAGAGTTTGTAAAGTTCTACTAAAATGATAATAATATTGATGTGAACACACTTATCATCACTAAAGTAGAGCTAAAAAAGGATCTGTTTGCCAAGGATTTAGCTCAGTAGCTCTAGACCCTGCCTCATAAGCTCCAAGTACCAAAAAAATGATCTGTTTATATAGCTCAGTGGGAAGGCCCTGCCATTCAATTCCCAGTACTTCTCAAGAGAAAGGAAAGGAAAAAACAAACTACAGAGAGGAAAAAATCCTCAAAAGTAAAAAGCCAAAAAAATGCAATTAAAAAGTGGTCAAAACTCATATAAAATTCACTGATAAAGACAAATGGATGGTAAATTATACAGATAAAAAGATGTTTACTATTATTACTTAGGGAGATACAAATTTAACTGAATGAAGAAACTCTTTACAGCTAACAAAATAGCTAAAATTAAAACTAGCAACAACACGAAATGAAGATGAAGAACCAGAGAAAATTATTATTATTTTTTTCTTTTTTTGAGACAGGGTCTCACTTTTGTAGTTCAGGCTGGCCCTAAACTCACTATGTAGCCCAGGCAAACCTTGAACTAAGCAATCCTCTTGTCTCTCCCTCCAGAGTCCTGGGGTTACAGGCAAGAACTGCCACACCTGGCACCATGGTATGTGGTACTGATTGCTGGTGGGTGTGAGTCACCACACCCAGTATCCTATGTGGTTACCGGGATCAAACCAGGGACCTTGTGTTTTCTAGGCAGGTACTGGAACCACTGAGCTAAATCTCCAGCCCCCAAGAAAATTATTCATATACTGCTGGTGGGAATGGAAAATACTATAGCCATTCTAGAAAACTCTTGACATTTTCTTCAAAAACTAAATATGAAAATACCATATAGGGCCAGAGATTTAGCTCAGTAGTTCCAGTGCCTGCCTTACAAGTGCAAGGTACTGAGCTTGATCCCTGGTAACCACATATAATGCTAGCAATTGGTACCACAGTCCACAGTGCTGGGCGTGGCAGCTCACGCCTGTAATCCCAGCACTCAGGAGGCAGAGACAGGAGGATTGCTGAGTTAGAGGCTTGCCTGGGCTACATAGTGAGCTAAGGGCCAGCCTGAACTACAAAAGTGAGTCCCTGTCTCAAAAAAAAAAAGCTGGGCATGGTGGCTCATGCCTGTAATACCAGTACTCAGGAGGCAGAGGCAGAGGCAGAAGGATGGCTGTGAGCTTGAGGCTTGCTTGGGCTACACAGTGAGCTCAGGGGCAGCCTGAACTACAAAGCAAGATTCTGTCTCAAAAAACTAAAAAAAAAAGACAAAATTATAGAAATGAAAAAGAGATTGAGTGGTGTCCACAGGTTAAGGAGAAAGCTATTGTGGCAGGAAAGCAGGTATAACTATTAAAAAGCAATGACAGGAGTTCTTAGGAAGATGGAAATAGGTTTTACTGGGCTGTTTTGTTTTTTGAGACAGGATCTTGCTATATAGTTAAGACTATCCTTAATTAAACTCACTATGTAGCCCAGCCTGACCTCAAACTTACACTGATCCTCCTGTCTCAGCCTCTGAAGTGCTGTGATTACAGATGTGTCTACCCACTATACCTGGTTGTGATGGAAATGTTTCATTATCTTGACTATATCAATGTCAATATCCTGATGTTGCGATGTTGTACTACAGTTTTGCAATTTAGGTAAAATTGGATAGAGTATATCAGAATCTTTGCATTCTTTTTTTTAACTACATGTAAATCTACAATTATCTCATAATAAAAAGAAAAAAGTATCAAAACAAACATATATAGTACTATTTATAGAAAGGCCATAGAGGGACAAAGTACAGAAAAACAAGAAAAAAAGAAAAAATGATTACTTTCTAGTTTTAAAATATTATACTAATCATTAGCAACAAAGACTGTTTGCCATTTCCTCATCTATAAAAGTAATGAATTAATCTTTGCTGTTATTTCTATGAATTATAATTACTGAGCTATTACTATAGGGGAAGTTAGAATACAAATTAAAAAAAGATTAAAAAGTCAATTTGCTGGGCCAGAGATTTAGCTCAGTGGTTCTAGCGCCTGCCTCCCAAGCACAAGGTCCTGAGTTAGATCCCCGGTAACCACATAAAATGCTGGGCGTGGTGGCTCACGCCTGTAATCCCAGCTCTCAAGAGACAGAGATAGGAGGATTGCTGAGTTCCAGGCTTGCCTGGATTATATAGTGAGTTCAGGGCCAGCCTGAACTACAAAGCGAGACCCTGTCTCAAAAAAAAAAAAAAAAAAGTCAGTTTGCTGAAAGTTTGGTGTGTGAAGGAAATTTTACTTACTGTACATAAAATTCACTTGCCTTGAGGACAATCTTGAAATAAAGTTTAGAGACATAACAGTCAAAACTAACTGAGATATAATTACAATCTAGGTGTGGTGACATGTCCTTGTAATCCTAGCACTGTGGAAGGCTGAGGCAGGATTATTTCAAATTGGAGCCCTAGCTAATTTAGCAAATTCAATCTCTAGTACCACTATCACCACCAAAAAAACCCCAAAATAATAATAATAACAACAATCACCCAGACTGACATATGTGCCTCTGTCCATGATGCACCGCAAAGGATATATCAACACTTCTACAGTGCTCCTAACAAAAGTGAATAACCTTAATTTAGCCAGGTGTGATGGCTCACGCCTGTAATCCAAGCACTCAGGAGGCAGAGGAAGGAGGATTGCTGAGTTCAAGGCTTGCCTGGGCTACATAGTGAGCTCAGGGCCAGCCTGAACTACAAAGCGAGACCCTATCTCAAAACAAAAAAGTCAATAACCTTAATTATGAAGAAACAGACTCATAAGGGCCCCAGTTCAATCCCTGGTATTGCAAAAAAACAAAAAACAAAAAAACGACAAATTGTAATGATGACCTGGATTGGGTCCTGCAGCAGAAAAAGTATACTATTGCCATATCAATGTTAATTCCTTGATTTTGATAACTGTACTATAGTTACATAACAAACATCCTTGTTTTAAAGAAGTACACAACAAGAAATGTATTAATCTCCAATATCTTAGACAAGTTATCCACAGAAAAACAACAAAATAAAACATTAAAATTTAGGAAATGAGCTGGGTGTGGTGGCTCACGCCTGTAATCCCAGCACTCGGGAGGCAGAGGCAGGAGGATTGCTGAGTTGGAGGCTTGCCTGGGCTACATAGTGAGCTCAGAGCCAGCCTGAACTACAAAAGCGAGACCCTGTCTCAAAAAACAGAAAAAAAAATTTAGGAAATGAATTTTTGTGAAGGGAATACAGAAATTCTAAATAAATTTCTGAAACATTCTTAAATATAAAATAATTTTAGATTAATATTGAAAAGCTAACCAAAAAAAAAAACACTTTATAGGCCTGGTGACATGCATACACCTAAAACCATAGCATTTTCGGAGGCAGAGGTAGAAGGTCTGCATGTTTGAACCAGTCCAGGCAATTTGGCAATGCTGTCTTAAAATAAAAGAGGGGTAGGGTATATCTCAAAGTGAAGGCCCTGAGTTCTTCCCCTATGCCACAGAAGAAAAAAACTCTAGAGATGGGAGAGAGGAAAATGGTTGTCTCTTGATTCAGTCTTTCCATCAAATTCCATTATATAAAATGTGACACAGAGGGCTGGAGATTTAGCTCAGTGGTTCCGGTGCCTGCATAGCAAGTGCAAGGTCCCTGGTTCGATCATGGGTAACCACATACAACAGTACCGGCCATGGTGATTCACGCCCAACAGCAGTCAGTACCACACACCACAATGCCAGGCGTGATGTCTCATGCCTGTAATCCCAGCACTTGGGAAACAGAAGTAGGAGGATTGCTAAGTCTGAGGCTTATCTGGGCTATATAGTGAGCTCAGGGTCAACCTGAAATACAAAGTGAGATCATGCCTCAAAAAATTAAAAAAAAAAAAAAGTGACACAGAGAAAAACTGCTGTTTAACCCCTGTCTTTATTTTTTTTTTTTTTGAGACAAGGTCTTGCTTTATAGTTCAAACTGGCCCTGATCTCACTATGTATCCCAGGCTAGCCTAGAACTCATAGCAACCCTCTTATCTCTGCCTCCCAAATGCTGGGATTATAGGTGTGAGCTACCATGCCCAGCATTGTGGTGTGTGGTACTAATTGCTGGGATTACAAGCATGACACACCATGCCTGGCATTGTAATATGTGGTACTGTGATTGAACTGAGGACCTGGCGTTTGTGAGGCAAACGCCAGAACCACTGAGCTAAATCCCCAGCCCTGATTATTCCCATTTTTAAGCCTTGGTTAAGAGCTTGTAATAATTTCCACTTAGTGGCAGTTATTTTATAGTGGTAGTTGATGTGGGATACTCACATAGTTTCTTCATCGATGTCATTTTCTTCTGTGTTACTTGTTGCTGTGGAACTAGCAGAAGAACTGCTTCCATCAAGATGATTTACTTCATCTTCACCAACAAGATCCAGATCCAGATCTCCATCTGAAAGCTCATGCTAGATTAAGGCAAAAACAAGATTTCTATTCCAAATGTTTCCACTCAGCTGGGTCAGCTAAACTAGGCCATGATGCAAATCACACAACCACACTGACTGATGTTACTATAAACATGTGTTTATCAATTTCAGGTTGGCCCTCAGTGCAACTGGAAGTGCTTCAAATATTCCACATAAGTTTCTAATAAGATTCCTCAAATAGTATTACCACAAACTATCATTCAAGACCTATCTAACCTTTATATCGCTCAAGGTCATTAAGCAAGAACAAGTCACTCATCACAAAAACAGCAAATATAAAATAATCTTGTTTTTATTAACTAAAAATCAAACTTTTTTTTTAAAGGGGGACACTCCTGGAGACTGAATCCAGGACCTTCACAGGAACTGTATTCACAGCGCTTTTTCATTTTGAGACTAGGTCTTGCTAAATTGGAAAGTGGCCCAAGCCAAGCTCAAACTTGTGACTCTCCTGACATAGCCTTGCAGGGTGCTGTGATTAGAGGCATGCAGCATCAAGCCCAACCATGAATACTTTTTAAATTATTATTCTGGTTATTGGTTAGCCAGTGCAAAACTTGGCAATCCACAAGTTCCAAATCATTCTATCAGCATATGCAGTGATAGGGTACTTCTTGTTTTTAGAATGTACAGCACAATTTGCTTCACAGATTACATATATTCTGTAATAAACTAAAGTTTAGAACTTTGACTCAACAACTTATGATTTATAAACATTAACATTTATAGAAAACCAGGCTGGGGATTTAGCTCAGTGGTTCTGGCACCTAACTGGCAAGTGCAAGGTCTGGAGTTCAATTCCCAATAATCACATACCACAGTGCCGGGTATAGTGGATTGCACCTGCAATCTCAGCACTTGAGAGGCAGAGGCAGGAGGATTACTGTGAGTCTGAGGCTGACCTGGGCTGCGTAGTGAATTCTGTGCCTGCCTGAACTACAAAGTGAGACCCTGTCTCAAAAAAAAAAAATTTACATAAAACCATCAATAATGAAACTTAGTGAACAATACTGTAAATATATTGTTTCCTCTACATGTTGGAAATCATGATACTACCACTATATCATTTCTGAGATCAATCTAAAACTGGCCCAATTATTACATGATAATCATCATTCTGAATCTTCTCTTCATCTTCTTCATCTTCCTTGGTCTCTCTTATGGAAGCTGTACCAGGACCACTTTCAAGAAGCATGTCAGAGCATGACCCAGACTTCTTAGCACGTGTTTCAGGTGTGTCATCAGTTTGGGGGCTAAGATGATTATCTGGTGGTGACAAGTCTCTTGATTTCTGAGTTCGAGACAGCTCAATGGTAAGTCTCTTTTAAAATAAATAAAAACAGAAAAATTAACATTAGTCCTAAATGTCTCATTGGCATGGAAAGAAAAAAATGTCTTCCTAAAACTATTTCTTGAACTTTCTCTCTCACCTATCTTGCCTTTTGGTTATAAAATAATTCCACAATAAAGATAAAACTTCCCTATTTACTCTCATTCTCACAAATCTAGCATGATATATATATATATATATATATATATATATATATATATATATATATATATACATACACATACATACACACAATATACACACATAATTAATAATATAATACAGGCATCTTTTGTTTTTTGTAGAGCTGAGTATCAAAGATGGGGTCTTATGGGGCCGGAGATTTAGCTCAGTGGTTCCGGTGCCTGCCTAGCAAGGGCAAAGTCCCTGGTTTGATCTCCGGTAAATACATACAACAATACCAGGCATGGTGGCTCACACCCTCTGGCAATCAGTACCACATACCACAAATGCCGGGCTTGGTGGCTCAAGCCTGTCATCCCAGCATTCAGGAGGCAGAGGCAGGAGGATTGCTGAATGGAGGCTTCCCTGAGCTACATAGTGAGCTCGGGGCCAGCCTGAACTGCAAAGCAAGACCCTGTCTCAAAAAAAAAAAAAAAAAAAATAGGGTCTTATGCCTACTCGGTAACTGTTCTATCACTGACCCCAGCTTCAGTATTATTATTATTTTCTTTTTTTTTTGAAACGAGGTCTCACTATGTAGTTCAGGCTGGCCTTGAACTCACTATGGAGTCTAGCCTGACCTTGAAATCATGATGATCCATCCTTCTGTCTGAGCATCCCAAGTGGTGGGCAGTTTTAAATAGTACTATAAGAAAAATCTTCAAACATAAGTATTTATTATTTTCTTTCCCCATCTATTAACCACTTTCATCACCTAACCTTCTACCTCATCCCAAGTTCCACTGAAGAAAAGAAAGATTCCTCACATATTCTGGATAACTATTATAAAATAAAAATTCACTTCCCTCTTTATTTTTCTGGTACCAGCGATCAAACTCAGGACCTTGCGCTTGCTTGCCAGGTAGGCACAGCACCACTGAACTATATCCCCAGCTCTAACAGATCTTCTCTGGTAGCCCATCAACAAAACTGAGGGTTCAAGATGGAGAAATTTCAAGTATTTCATAGTTTTGAAATCTTTAAATCCAAGACAGTTTGTGAAATAGAATTCAGTCATTGAGAGAAAAATAAAGTTTACCTCAAGGTAGACTAGCACTGTGAATACAACTTTATGAGATGATGAAAGTGGTTTGTATTGGCAACACTTATTATAAGCATTAATTTGTATACAAACACCTAAGAAAGAGTATCTTTATTTTCATTTTTTTAGTATCATTATTTTTAATTAAATTAAAGTGACATAGCCAAATATGGCAAATGGCTATCAAACTATAGAGTACACAACACACACATAAAAGGACAAGAAACAACATATTTTTCTACAAAATTATAAATCGAAATAAGTATCAAAAATCTAAGATCAGCCGGGCGTGGTGGCTCACGCCTGTCATCCCAGCACTCGGGAGGCAGAGGCAGGAGGATTGCTGAGTTCGAGGCTTGCCTGGACTACATAGTGAGCTCAGAGCCAGCCTGAACTACAAAGCGAGACCCTGTCTCAAAAAAAAAAAATCTAAGATCAAATGTAGCAACCAAAATAGTAAACAGAAATATAGTGTTATTTCCTTACCTCTTTAAGATTGTTTATTTGTTGGATATAACTAGTCTGTGCAGCTTCCAACTGTGTGATATACCAATGCTGGTCCCGGCATTTTTGAAAAAAAGTTGGTGAACGTACTTGAAACCTTAAAAGAAGAGTTCCACATGAAGAAAACAATCGAATTATAAAACATTATCAATCTGGGCTTGAGTCTACAACTATAAATTCTACAATATTACTTATTTTAGTTGATTTGATTATAAGACAAAAATTAAAATGAACTCAGAGCTTCATTCAATATAGTCTGCAATTTATAATAACCGAAATTTCTGTCAAGTTAGTTGTCTAAAAGTAACCTATAGTTTATAATAATTTCCATAACAGGATTAAACTTCCAAGCTAACCAATTAACATATATTGATTATAATAATACAGTGCTGATTCAATGATGATCAGTGATGTGGGAAGAAGAGAACTAAATTATGCAGAAATAGGAATATTATACTTTCCAATTCCTTTGCTTAAGTCAGGCACTAGAAAAATAATGCAGTTTAAGTGCTGTCTTTTTTATTTTTCTCTTCCACCTCTATTTCATTCCCTAATTCCTATCCCTGAGGAAAACTCATTGAGTCAAAATTCAGAATTATTGCACAGTTAAACTAAAACTTCCACACTCTAAATAAATGATATCCTCAATCTTTCCAGATATAATCAAAACTCCCCATGTTATAGCATAAGCTAGTTCTGGTTAGAAAAATAATCACTATCTATATTGTTATATTAATGGACAAGTAAGATCTTAATGTATCTACAGTTGTTTTTTGTTTTTTTGTTTTGTTTTGTTTTTGTTTTTGTTTTTTTTGCTTTTTGGAAACAGGGTCTTGCTTTGTAGTTCAGGCTGGCCCTGAGCTCACTATGGTGCCCAGGCAAGCCGCCGCGAACTCAGCAATCCTCCCGTCTCTGCCTCCCGAGTGCTGGGATTACAGGCGTGAGCCACCACGCCCAGCATTATATGTGGTAACCGGGGATCAAACTCAGGTCCTTACGCTTGTGAGGCAGGCGCCGGAACCACTGAGCTAACCCTCCGGCCCTTTTTGTTTATTTTTGAGACAGGGTCTTGCTTTGTAGTTCAGGCTGGCCCTGAACTCACAATGTAGCCCAGACGAGCCTCGAATTCACAGTAATTCTACTGCCTCTGCCTCCTGAGTACTAAGATTACAGGTGTGCCAGAACCATGGAGTAAATCCTGGGCCCTATAGCTGTATTTTTAAAAAGAAATATTTATTAAAGGAAACAAATCTCTATCTCTCTTGAACATCCAAACAGGACTCCATTTACAGAAAAGAGAAAGAGAGAAAGCTGTAGGAGTATATAATTTGGATGTCTCCATCTCTATCATTCCTACCCTAACCCTTCTACTCTGACCCCTTTATGTTAGATACTTCTATAGTTCAGATCTTAAATGTTCCTGAAATGCCAAGTGTTGAGGGGTTATTCCCTGGAGTGGTGCTGCTGGAAGATGCTAATAACATTAGAGGCATGCCGCAGAAGGGGATAGCGCGATCCCAGCTCTTTCCTCTTCCTCTTTCTCACACATGCTAGCCATGAGGTGACCTTGTCTCAAAAAAAAAAAAAAAAAGAAGCTCATTTCCCTCTTTATAAACTCAGGATCTTGCACGTATAAGGCAGGTGGGCACCACTGAGCTAAATCCCAGGCTCCAACATGATTATTTGTGTGTTTAGTTGGTTGTTTTTTTGTTTTTGTTTTTTTGAGACAGGGTCTCACTTTGTAGTTCAGGCTGGCCCTCAGCTCACTATGTAGCCCAGGCAAGCCTCGAACTCAGCAATCCTCCTGCCTCTGCCTCCCGAGTGCTGGGATTACAGATGTGAGCCACCACACCTGGCACTGTGGTATATGGTATTGATTGCTGGTGGGCTGAGTCACCACACCCAGTATTATATGTGGTTACCAGGGATGGATCAAACTCAGGACCTTGCGCTTGCGAGGCAGGCGCCAGAACCACTGAGCTAAATCTCCGGTCCAGTTGGTTTGGTTTTTTTGACAGGATCTCGCTTTGTATTTCAGGTTGGCCCTGAACTCACTAGTAGCCCAGGCTAACCTCAGACTCACAGCAATCCTCCTGATTCTGTCTCCCAAGTGCTAGGATTACAGGCATGAGCAACCACAGCCAGCACTGCAATAGATTATTTTATAAGATATTATTTTTTATCTGCTCTTTTTGTCTTGAGTCCTTTAAGAACAAAAATCAAGTTTAATTTTTTACCTTTGTTAGCTATATTGGACTTGAACCTGACACCCTAGTACTAAACTACAACTCAGCCCTTTTTAAAATTTTGAGACATAGGGCCGGAGATTTAGCTCAGTGGTTCCGGCGCCTGCCTCCCAAGCACAAGGTCCTGAGTTTGATCCAGGTGACCACATAGAATGATGGGCATGGTGACTCACGCCCACCAGCCATCAATACCACATACCACAGTGCCAGGTGTGGTGGCTCACACCTGTAATCCCAGCACTCAGGAGGCAGAGACAGGAGGATTGCTGAGTTCCAGGCTTGCCTAGGTTACGAAGTGAGCTCAGGGCCAGCCTGAACTATAAAGTGAGACCCTGTCTCAGATAGATGACAGACAGACAGATAGATAGATAGATAGATAGATAGATAGATAGATAGATAGATAGATAGATAGATAGATAGATAGGTAAAATTGAGGCATAGTCTTGTTAAACTGCAATTCTTCTTCAGCTTCCCACATACCTGGAACTAAGGGCAAGCATTACCATACCTGACTTAATTCCTTTTTCATGCCAGAGTCAGACACATAGCACAAACTCCATAAATATTGTTCAGTAAGTAATAATTAAACAACCCAATAGAAATCTATTCCTACACTAAAATACAGTAAGTAAAGGGCTTTCTTTTAAATAAGGATGGCCTAAATAAATACTGAAGGTCAGACTAAACTGCATTAAAAAACAGGGAAACTCACATAGATTGCCAACAAAAAGATCTAACATTATTACGACTATGGTAAGAAAAAAAATAAGACTACAAAACAGGATGGGGGTAATGTTTGTTTGATTCTGTTTGGGTTTTTTGACACAGAATCTTACTGTGTAGTTCAGGGTGGTCTCAAACTTACAGAGATCCTCCTGCCTGCACCTCCCAAGTGTTGGAATTTCAGGCATGCACCACCAACCCCAGCTAAAACATGGATCTTTTGTAAACTGATGCTTAAATAATTTGTAACTCTGTGACTGAATCAAGAAATAGCAACAAATTATTTCTCTTGGTAATTGAACAAAACAAAAACCTGAAAGAATTAAATACTATGAAAATAACTCCACGTAAAATAAATACAAAAACATGATTCTTTTTTCTTACACTGAAAATCATGTCCCTTTTTTTCAATTCTCCTAGAAAAGGCAGAAAGAACAAAAGGTAAAGGCTAACATGATAGCAACTCATTAATTGAGCATGCTGAGATGAATAGAGCTCAGAGAAAGTAAATTCAGGAGCATGTTACATCATTCCCAAAGCAAGTATTATTTTGTTTGGATGAAAATTTTCTAAACTGTTGAAACAGGCTGAAATTTCTTAGTTCAGAGCATAATAAATCACTTTTAAAAATTTAAGTTCTTGGGCCAGGGATTTAGCTCAGTGGTTGTGGCACCTGCCTTGTGAGCGTAAGGTCCTGAGTTCGATCCCTGGTACCAAGAAAAAATAATTTATCAGGACAGGGATTTAGCTCAGTGGTTCTGGCATCTGCCTTTTAAGCACAAGGTCCCAAATTCATTCCCAGGTAACCACATACCACAATGCTGGGGATGGTGACTCACGCCCCCCAGCAATCAGTACCACACACCACAATGCTGGGCGTGGTAGCTCATGCCTGTAATCCCAGCACTTGGGAGGCAGAGGAAGGAGGATTACTGTGAGTTCAAGGCTTGCCTGGGCTACATAGTGAGCTCAGGGCCAGCCTGAATTACAAAAAAGCGAGACCCTAGCCAGGCGTGGTGGCTCACGCCTGTAATCCCAGCATTTGGGAGGCAGAGACAGGAGGATTGGTGAGTTAGAGGCTTGCCTGGGCTACAGTGAGCTCAGAGCTAACCTGAACTACAAAGAGAGACCCTGTCTCAAAAAAAAAATTAAGGTCTCATTCTCTTCATTAAATTGTAACACCATGTAATAATGGCCCAGAACTTATGACCTGGAGAGGACCCACCAAATAAAATGGAGTTACTGTTTCATAGCCATTGCTGACAGTTTGTCTTATAGCCAATAACATATCAAATATCCCTTGTTGGTTTTCACAGATTTTCATTTCTACTCTTATATGTAATTTGCCATTATCTAAAAATAACCCACAAGTTATTCTGTAATATTAAGTTTGTAAAACCAAGTTTGTCACCCAAAATGTAATATAACATGTACTGTGGGTAAAAAAACAAAACAAAACAAAAAAACACCATTTGATTCCATATTCTCACATTTCCTCACTAACTTGGACTACACCTTATAAATTATAGCCTGAAGGTATTTTCATAAAACTTTTTTTAGTGCAGCTGCATTTTGACTATGATTCCTTACTGAAGTCAGGAGTGGAATATTACACTTGTGATATGTCAGTGCTAAAACTATTTAAGATTTTTAAATATTTTGGAGCATCCTTTGGATTAAGATGTTCAACCTCTAGTAGTTTCATTTAGTTTTTTTTCCTGGTCCCAGGATCAAAGTCAGGACCAGATGCTTGCCAGGCAGGCACAGGATCACTCAGCTAAATACCCGGCCTCTCTAGTGGACTTTTTAAAATGCAATCAGTAACTAGATCTTGAACAAATATTTTTTAATCACTTCACTACATAGGACTCATGAAGTTAAACAGTGAAGAAATTGGTAAGGTTGTAATTACTATGAATTTCAATATTCAGCTGTTAAAATAATACTTTGAAATAAACTTTTGATTTATTCTCCAGTAATAAATTATCCTCTCCATGACATAAAATCAAGCATTTCCTATTACCTTAAAATTACTGTATCATTTTGTCGATTCAAATAGCCTTCATTTGCAAGTAAGTCCAAACGGAAAAATCTATTATATCCCCAGCATTCTCCAACTTCAAAGTCAGATGCAAATTCTCTAATGATATTTTTGGTAGGATCATTGCAGGACTGGTGAACCATCTCTACACGATATTCATATCTAAAATTTAAAAATTAAATTGATACAGAATAAAAGAATCATTGAAACATTAAGGTCATCAAATATTTACAAAGAAACTTTGTGATAATACAGTACACAGTTAAACTTCTTTCAGAAACTTATCAGGTATATAAAAAACTACAATAAAGTATTCTCTTGGGTTTTTTTTAGGGGAGGCAGGACTGGAAACTGAACCTAGCAGTTTGTGCATGCCAAACAAGTACTCTAATACCAAGTTATATCTCTAGTCCTTTTTATGTTTTATCTTGTCAAGGCTGGCCTTGAACTTGTGATCATAGGGATGTGTCACCATGCACAACTAAAAGAACACTACTTTGAATGTGCCACTAAAACATGACTGGCACTAGGTTCTATTTTCTTCATAAAACTGTTTAACAATTCGCACACCTATAATCTCAGCTGCCCAGGAGTCAGAGACAGGAAGATGACAAAATTGAAGCCAATCTGGCCATTTAGTGAGAGCCTGTTTCACAATAAAAAAATAAAAAGTGAAAGAGACAAGGATGCAGTTTAGTGTGAAAGAACTGTCCTAGAACATGCAAGGCCACTGGTGGCACTGGCCTTTCACATGCTGTACCTCACACTAGTGTAGTTCAGAGAGGAAGAAAACAGAATACTAGTTGCCTAAGGAATGGAGAACACTTACTTAACAAATATTGGGTATTCCGGATGGATAAAAACATTTTGAAATTAAAGACAAATGAACTGCAATTACATAACGTTGTGAATATGCTATGCTCTCCTGAATTGTTCATTTCAATATGGTTAACTAAATGCCATGTCAATTTCAATTCCAAATAGTGAACTTTTTATTTAAATTTTTAAAATAAGTATAATGAAAATTAAAACGCATAGGAAAACAAGAACGCTGAAAATGAAGAGAAAAAGACATTAATGCAGTCACTTATGCCCAAGTCAAAATCAAATAAAGTGAAATGACTGGTCTTTTGTTATTATTCTCTTTCAGAACTGAACCCAAGAGTTTTCAAATGAGTTGCATATTCACCCCTTTAAAATTTAAAAATTGAATATTGATACAGAATAAAAGAATCATCAAAGCATTAAGGTCATCAAATATTTAAGAAGAAACTTTGTGATAATACAGTATACACTTAAACTTCTTTCAGAAACAATGGTGTCAGATACATAAAAAGCAGTAGAGTACTTTCTTGGGGTTTGTTTAGGGGAGGCAGGACTAGAAACTGAACCTAGCAGTTTGTGCATGCCAAACAAGAACTCTAGGAATTTAGCTGGGCATTTAGCTCAGTAGCACTGTGCCTGCCTAGCATGTGCACGATCCTAAATCCAATCCCAGCTACCACAAAAACAAACAAAAAAAAACAACTCTTTTTACTTTGAAACAGGGTCTGCCTAAGTCACTAAATTATCCAGGTAAGGCTCAAACTTTTGCTCTTTCTGTACTGGTCTCCCACAGTCTTGTGATGAAAGAATGAGCTATCTCACCTGACTTTTCATTAGTTCTTTAAAGTTAAGAGATAGGCCTGCCGGGCGTGGTGGCTCATGCCTATAATTCCAGCACTCTTGGGAGGCAGAGGCAGGAGGATTGCCAAGTTCGAGGCCTGCCTGGGCTACATAGTGAGCTCAGGGCCAGCCTGAACTATAAAGTGAGACCCTGTCTCAAAAAAAAAAAAAAAAGAGATAGGCCTAACCCTTCAAACAAATGTGCAATTAATCTAAATTAAATTATTTATATAGCATCTCAATATTACACTGAAACCTTAAAAAAAATTAAAACCTTAAATTTGGATGTTACAATTTAAAATCCTTTTTTAATGAAAGTCTAAAAATAAATGGTACTGTAAACCTCACTAAGGAAAAGTCCTATTCCTTCCTTAAATAACTCAAAGAAATTTCTTTTCAAAACAAAACTCACTCCACAAATAATGTTAAGTCCATCCTCATGCAAATTTCCCCTAAAATACTATACATATGTGTACACTAACAAACATCTTTAAAAAGACTCAAGTTAATGAAATTATACAAGTATTTATGCTGTCTCAACTGCTCCTAAAATTGAATAGACTATTATACAATCATTTGTCTTCTTCCTTACTTTACCAGTTAACCTACCCCACTGCTATACTCTAAATTCCATAATATTTTAGTATTTAATGAAAAAGTATTCAGAATCTATCTCTCTGGTTAATGAAATGTTAAGTGAATTAACAAATGTCTCTGTCTTTGTCAGAACAGAATAGTTTTAATGAAGGTATTTAGATAATATATAACTAATGCAAAAATTTGAATTTTTTTGAGTTTTTGGTGGGATGCAGTACTGGAGACTGACCTGAGGGTCTCCACACTGAATTATATCCCTTCTACTTTATTAAAAATTCAATAAATTGTCGAGACTGGCCTTAAATTTAGGATATTCCTCCCACAGACTCCTGAGTAACTGAGGTCCTAAAAGAAAACAGTTCTTAGAACTATCAAACTACACTATCATATTTTGTCAAAGATTCCATTTTACTCTGTATCTTAACAAAAATACAACATCGCAATTAACAAAAGTAACTGACCAAAAACTGCTACACAGATATACATAAATGCACATTAATTACATCTTACTTGGAAGTTTCAGGCAAGCCAGCTGAGAGTTCCAGAAACACAGATAAGTAGTAACCACGCACAACTCCATTCCCATCCTAAAAAAAAAAAAAAGATAAGGTGTTATGCAAAGACAAACTCCAGTCTAAGTATAAAAGAAATAGGCTACATACAAAAAAATAAAAACAACAAACAAAATGGAAATTAATATCTAGTATCTGGTTTAGAAAGTACTTCTAACCTTAAAAAAATGAAATGAAAAAAGACCAACAGATTTGATTCTAATAAGTTTAAATATCTGTGCATTAAGAAAAAGATCAAAACATATAAATTAAGACAATTATTAGCTACAAAAAAGTTAAGAGCTTTAATATATATAGAACTCTTTACAAATTGGCATTTAAAAACATCAATGATGGGGGCTGGGCATTTAGCTCTGTGGTTCCAGCACCTACTTTGGAAGTGCAAGGACCTGGGTTCAATACCCAGTAACCACATACCACAATGCCAGGTGTGGTGGGTCATGCCTGGAATCCCAGCATTTGGGAGGCAGAGGCAAGAGGAGAATTGCTATGAGTTCAAGGCTTGCGTGGGCTACATAGTGAGCTCAGGGCCAGCCTGAACTACAAAGCAAGATCCTATATCCAAAAAAAAAAAAGGGCCAGCGGGTTAGCTCAGTGGTTCCGGCGCTTGCCTCGCAAGCCTAAGGTCATGAGTTCGATCCCCTGAAACCACATACAATGCTGGGCATGGAGACTCATGCCCACCAGCAAGCAAT
>PVIC010040265.1:0-16747 GCA_004025085.1 Thryonomys swinderianus
TTCTGGTAAGTTTTCCAGAATATTCATAATAGTTGATTTATGAAATACAGAGTGATAGAAATCAGAAGCAAACCCTGGCTTATTTGCCTAGGCATCCTCTGTTTATCAGTGTTTGCTTGGCAGATATGAAAGACTTCAGCTGGGCATGGTGGCTCACCCCTGTAATCCCAGCACTTGGGAGGCAGAGACAGGAGGATTGATGAGTTCGAGGCTTGCCTGGACTACATGGTGAGCTCAGGGCCAGCCTGAACTACAAAGCGAGACCCTGTCTCAAAAAGAAAAAAAAAAAAAAAACATGAAAGACTTCAAACATTGATAAAAGGGAGATCAGGTTCTCAAAACCTTCTCTGTGTAATTCTGTTGTTTGTTTCTTTGAGGCGGGGCCTTGGTATGCAGTTCAGGACATCCCTGTGTGGCTGAGACCGCCCTTGTCCTCCTGCCTCAGCCTCCTGAGTGCTGGGATCACAGGTGAACACTGCCCCGTCTAACCATTCTGTCACTGTCAGGAGTGTCACTGAAAGAAATCCGTCTGTTGATACTGCTGACTGGCTCCTGAGAGAAGGGTTTTTCTTTTATTTTCATCTTTGTTCTTTGCTCACATATTTTGGTTATAACACTTTTGGTTATTCTAGCAGTGGTAAGAAACCTTTAGCCCAAACATGTTGGGGAATTGAACTGTAATTTCTTTTAAACTCTACACACCTTTGTTTTTGTTTACTTAAGACTTTTGTTTGGATTTATTATTCTGAACGGTCATGATTTTCCTATTTTGCATTCTTCGTGATCAGCTTGTGGGGACATGCTTATTTTTAGCTTTGAGACTTGGCTTCCATTATAAACAATTAATATGCTATATTTTATGAGGCCATTGATTATAAGCACAGAGTCCAAGGACGCCAGTTCCAGAGTGGTCTCGCCGTGAGGGAGGCATTGCCGTGGCTGTCTGACCTCCCTTGCTGTCCTAAGTGTAGGAGCGATGTCCAGGGTCATGGCTCTGTACCCCTGAGAGCCCAGGGCACCCCAAGGGCCTGTTATGGTGGACAGTGATGGTCTCTGGGCATCACGCCAGGGTGCAGTGTGTGGCCCTCAGAAAATGGTCTCAAACTGTGGTGTCTCATCTGAGTGGATGAGGAGTTCTGTGTTTTGCTTGTGTTGGAAGGAAATTTCTATCTCTGTCAGCTGCCCACCAGTCTCTATTTTTGTGTCTTCCCTTTTCCCGTTCCAGTAATCTGCTAACTTGGAAACTAGTTAGTCAAACTTAGAGTGAGGAGACAGATAATAAAGAACCTAAATCAGAACCTAAAAAGTCCATTAGTTGCTTCTTTCAGGTACTAATAAGCTTTCATCTGTGTCACTATCGTGGGCCGCGTGGGCTTTCTTCTGTCTTTCTCTCTTTCCTTGCTGGGTGGATGGTGTTGGAGAGCTGGGTTCTGAAACACCTTTTATTTCAGTTCTGTTGTATCCCAAGATGTGAACTCTTTACTGTTTAAAACAGACATTTTAAGCATCATCAGCTCTCCTCGAGAAAGTTGCCATTTACATTGAGATCTCGATTTCTGCCTTCTAATAATTCCATTCTAGGCTGCCTGAGAGTCTGGGCTAAGTGGGCAGTCAGCAAACATTTGCTTAATGAATGAACGAGGGGATGAGGTAGACTGGGATTCCAGGAGCTTTTAGAAGAAAGAGATAATGCACAAAGTATGGTCATTAATGAAGGAAAAGAAGAAAGGACACATAAACATTTTTGGTAAATGATATTTAGGAATCAAGCATTTTCTTTTAGAGTTAAGGATGAATACTTTTTTGCCATACATTTTTATTAGTGGCTACTTGCATAATAGTGTTAGATACGTAATAAATCTAATAATAGCCAGGTTTAATGTCACATGCCTATAATCCAAGCACTCTGGGAAGTTGAGGCAGGAGGATCACTATTTGGGACCCAACCTGGGTAATTTAGTGACTTGGACTGTATCTCAAAATTTAAAAAGACCTGAGGATGTAGCTCAGTGTGAAGGCCCTGGGTACAAGTCTCAGTACCACCAAAAATATGAAATGTGATAATTTAGCATGATCATGTTTACTAAAGGAGCACACAATATATAACAGTTGGCATGAGAGAGAGAGCTGGAGAAGATTAATCAGTTATCCCGAGGTGCAGTTAGGGGCAGGGAGCTGTGTGAAGTGGTCTAGCACAGTGGAGCCGCTGCAGCTAACCAGAATCCCCACTACACCAAAGCATCACGGGTGTTTTCACCCTAAAGAAATGATGAGTATTTGAGAAGAAGACAGTTATATGTGAGCTCTTTCTCCACCTGGACACTGTCATATTCTTTGACTGTCTGTCTTTCATTCTTGCTACCCAGTTGGAGTATGGGTATAATTCTCCTGTCTCCCATGAATCCTATTCAGATTTTTACAAAAAACAAGTATTAAGAAAATGTTTTTATCTTGTAGTTAATGGGAAATTCAGCCAGTAGCTTCTTCTATCACTAATCATAGATGATTAGCAATTTGATATGCTGTGAAATTTATCTTCAAGTCTCCAGAGAGACTGCTAGGATAATTCTTTCAGGGCGTGATACATATATTTTTTTTTCCTTCAAAAACATGGCTTCTTATTTAATACTTCCTTTAAATATTTTTGTCCTTTTGTCTTTGTTTCAACATTTACATTGGATCCTTTGAAAGGCAGAGGGTAAGACTGTTGAGCTTCCCTGAATAGCATTACGTAATAGATGTGGAGCAAATAGTCTTGCAAATTTGGCTACGATTTTTTAAAGTATTTCTCTGAATTCATGGCTCTTGGAAATTCTTGGAAGATTAGTTTAGCTTCTTATTTGAGTATCTTAATAGGAGATCCCACTGATATGCTACATGGGTTAAAGACATCAGTAGAGTCAAGCAGTTTCCAACATGGTAGGTTGTGGTGTAGATTCGTAAAGTGGATTCTGTGGGCCACAGCAGCACTGGGCTCCGCTGGGATCTTGTTGGAAATTGTTTCTGTGCCCCATCCCACATCTACTAAACCGGAAACTCCGGGTGTCTCAGCTGCCTCTCAGTGAGTTTTTCCAGTCTATTCAAGTTGAAGGGCCACTGTTACAATGTATTTTATCTCCTTTGTACAACTCCTGAGAGAGAGCTCTTCCTTGTTCATAACTAAATCTGTTTAGATTCTAAATGAATGGAAATTAATAATTTTAGTGATATAGTAGAAATAACACTTGAAAAATTATAAGTCACATATTTGTTCAGAGCTCAGGGGGCATGGTGTATCAGGCGCTTACACAGCTTGGGAGGTACGATAGTAAAGAGAGGAATGTGGGAGATTCCCATATTCTCATAGGTGGTTCTAAGCAAGTGAGTCCAAGCTCACTGGGGTTTCCTTTTCTCTGCCCTTGTTTGAAATCAAGGCCATGTCTTGCTTATTCATAACCTTGTCAGTTTTGCTACCCTTCCTGACAACACTGAGGTAGATTCTAGTTTCACAATGGAAGCAAGTAATCTTGAAAGTTTAGGCATACAAAAGTTTTCCTCTTATTTATCTCTGCTCAACATAAGTAAGTGCTCAGCATAATTAAAAAACATTTCCTCAGTAGCGCCTTGAGAAGATTTATTTCTGGCGTCTCTTGAATCTTCTGTTGTTCTTTTGTGCTGGGTATGCCTTCCCTACGCGTAGTCTGACACGCTTTGTGGCCTTTGCCTCCTGTGATAAAATAGATTGGAATGATTCCTGGCACCATCTGCTGAAGAAGAGCAGCCCTGGAGGACTGTGCTTTGAAAGAAAGTGACTGAATGCTAAGAAATGTGGAAGTCGAGGGACACAGGCAGAGGATTTTTTTTTTTAAAGAGCATGAACATTAATACATCTTCTTGAGGTTTGATGGGACATGTACTGCCTACTGCCCCATCTGGTGCTTATGATAGCATGGCATATTAGCATGCTGCAAGTTCATAATGTATTCAGGGGGAGGAAACATTCCTTGCATACCAATTGAGGCATCTTCTCTTTCAGAACTGCTTTTGAATTTCAATGATGTTTATATCTTCCAAGCTGTGTCTGAAAGGAGCATTTCCGCTCTGAGGAATAACATGAGTGTGTGTGTGTGTGTGTGTGTGTGCGCGCACATGTACGCAAGTGTGTTTTGTCTTCTATTCTTTCACAATTTATCTTCTTTTCTCCTTTTTTGATGAAATTTTAAGTACCTTTTAATATTACGTTGTATAAGACTTTTTTTTTTCTTCTTCTTCTTCTTTTTTTTTTTTTTAGACAGGGTCTTACTTGGTAGTTCAGGCTGGCCCTGAGCTCACTATGTAGCCCAGGCAAGCCTCGAACTCAGCAATCCTCCTGTCTCTGCCTCCTGAGTGCTGGGATTACAGGCGTGAGCCACCACGCCTGGCACTGTAGTGTGTGGTATTGATGACTGGTGGGCATGAGTCACCATGCCCAGGATTGTATGTGGTTACCAGGATCGAACTCAGGACCTTGAGCTTGTGAGGCAGGCACTGGAACCACTGAGCTAAATCTCCGGCCCCTTTTCTTCTTTTTGAAAACAGGTGACACTTTACTATACATAGCTTACTTAAAGCATTATGCCTTGAGGAATCATTTGTATAGAAAAGATGCATGGGAGAGAACCATCCTCTCCCAGATTGTTCACTTTTTGTATCTAGTTGTGTGTATGACTTCTTGGTATGTAGAGTTCAGTCATCCTCTCAGTAAGTATTTACTGAGCCCGTACAGTGTGTCTCTGCCACTGTTCGAGATACAGAGGGAGAAACAGGAAGATGGGGAGTCCTTCCTGTTGGGGCATTTGTATTTGAGTGGACAGAGACAAGCACTTTATGAAAAGCAGATCAATGAACAAGATAATTTCAGACACATGTAAGTGCCCTTAGCAAAACAGGCTGGAGAGAGACTTAAGTGGACGGGCATGGAGTGGATTGAGATTGGGTGGCCACAGAAGGTATTTTAAGGGGGTGAGATTTTTTTTTTTTTGATTCCTAGGTGATTAGAAGATTTAGTGTAAGAGAAGTAGCAAGCACAGAACATGGGCTGAGAGCAGGATTGGATTTTCAAAGGTCAGGGTAGCTGGAGCCAAGTTCAGGGGCCAGCCCCTTGGTGGAAGTTAGGCCTTAGTCTGTGTGCCTGGAAGTAACGCGGTCTATATCACCTTTTGAAGGGATAACTTGAGCTGTGTCTTATACTTCGTAGGCACTGCAAAGAGAAGTGAGATGAGGCTTAGAACCATTAACACACCTTGTTTTATTAGTATTAACGTGGATTTTAGAGCCAGAAAATTGTCTCCTGGGTTCCATCCTCGCCATTTGCTTGATGTTTGACTTAGAGCAATTATTTAACCTCTTTGAACTTATGTCCTCTCATGTATTGAAAGTGGAAGTTTATACCTAAAACTGTAATATTATTGAGAGAATGAAATGAGATAATTCATAAAGAGAAAAGCACAATGCCCAGCTCCTAATAGGCACCTGAACTGTCATCAACACACTGATTATAAAACATATGTTTTCAAGAAATAGTTGGCAGTGTCTTGTTGAAAATTCCTTTTTCATATGTTAATTATCTTCTTGATAAGAAGTGTTAAAATGTTGTGGTGATACTGTTCAGCATCTGCAATCTACTGGTCTTTTCTTTTTTCTTTGAGGGGGTTGCACTGAACCAAGGACCTTGCGCTGGCCAGGCAGGCATGGTGCCACTGAGCTAAATTCTTGGCCATTTTTTTTTTTTTTTGAGACAGGGTCTTGCTTTATCATTCATGCTGGCCCTGAGCTCACTATGTAGCCCAGTCAAGCCTTGAACTCACAGCAGTCCTCCTGCCTCTGCCTGTGAGAGTTGGGATTACAGGTGTGAGCCACCATGCCTGGCATTGTGGTATGTGATATTCATTGCTGGTGGGCGTGAGTCTCCATCTCCAGTATTGTGGTATGTGGTTGCTGGGGATCAAACTCTGGACCTTGTGTTTGCAAGGCAGATGGTGGAACTTCTGAGCTAAATCCCAGGGCCCTTACTACTTCCAATTATAGAATTATCAAGTGAAGAAAACTCAAGCAATTTTAGCCCAGGATTGGTAGTTTACACCTGTAATCCTGAAGCAAGAGGTTGAGTTCGGGGGTAGCCTTCTGAGCTATATGAGATCTTGTTTCAAAAAAGTTAAAAAAAATATATATGGACTATATATATATATATATATATATATATATATATATATATATATGCGCACCCAGTGAAACAAAGATTTTAAGAAAATAATATTTTTTTTTTTTGGGGGGGACAGGGTCTCGCTTTTGTAGTTCAGGCTGGCTCTGAGCTCACTATGTAGCCCAGGCAAGCCTCCAACTCAGCAATCCTCCTGTCTCTGCCTCCCGAGTGCTGGGATTACAGGCGTGCGCCACCACGTCCGGCGAAAATAATATTCTTATTCAAAATGTATCATATAGGATAGTAAAAGATTTTTTCTTATAGTTAACATTCTGTCATTTACTACATATAATTGCATATGTTTATTTCCTGAAGATATTTTTAACATTGAAGAGGCTAAACTGCCAAATAATTTAAGTGAAAATTATGGGTATAATACTATAAAGACTTTTAATTCATAAGATTGCAACTTTGATAATTAGTTACATAGTGACAAGCTCTTCAAAAGGAACTGTTAGTGTACTCAAAGAGAGAAAATAAGTTCCTTAGCTTTTTGTATAAATTATACACTTAATTGCAGGGACTAATCCTTCAACTATTTTCATGGTCTGTGAGTTCAGCTTGTCAAACTTTGTGTAGGATTATGGGATGGGGAGGGGCAGATGCTGTTGGGGTTGAATGTCTGAAAGGAATTCAGGTTTCCATGGTCTTTGGCTAGTGATGGCGAACCTTTTAGAGCTCTTAATAATAGAAACAACTCGCTGAGGCACTCGTGCTGTAGGTTCAGCATCAATTTAGGTGTAATTTTATTGAATATATAGGTTGGTTGTGTTATTCGAAATTTGTTTTGTGCTAGAGCTTCCCCCCTCCTTTGTAGCTTTTTGTGTCCCCTCCACATATTCAGGAAAACAAATAATGCTGAAGGAATGTGGAGGAGGAGGTCGTGTGGGTAATTCAGGCAAGTTTAGTCAGCACTTACAAAATTCTTGGAATGTTTTTTGATGTCCAGTAGAACTGTACAGAGCTGTTAAGATCTGTCTGTTTGAGAGAAGACACATTCATCGCTGCTGGATTCTTGCTGGAATGTAAAAAAATTGGGAGTAGGAACCACAGTTTAGAATAAAGCAGCTGCCTGTTGATGCCAGATCTTTTTCCATTTTCCTTAGTTAAGGGGCAGTTGGATTCTTAACAGCAACTCTGAGAAGTGGCCAATTTGCGGGTATTGAGGATAAGTCAGCAGGGACGGTTAGCTGTCAGCCTCCAGGAGACGTGGAGGTCGCCCTGGGTACTGTCTCTGCAGCACCTGCGTCCAGCGCGGAGCTCCCCTGCAGCCTGGCACACGGACAGATGTGCACACAATGTTTGTTTTCTTCAGAGAGGAAAAACACAGAGTGGATGCCCAGTGAGACCGGCCCACTGACCTGTGCTGAGTCTGCCTTTTGGGGAGCAGACTGCCCTCCACACCTTCAGGTCCCTAGCTCCTTGTTTTAGTTCGTTGCCTTGGACGATACAGCATTGTAGACCACACAGGTGGTGCTCCTCTTGTCTATTAAGGGCTTCGTTATAGCTGGTATAATATCCAGTCTGTAATTATTTTCTGCTTCAGTTACTTGGCAACTACGGCCTTTATTTTGACCAGTTTCTGTCACCTATTTTTCAGGCTCCAGCAGGGGGCTTTCTGTCACCCTCTCAAAACTTGTTTTCTTAGATTGTATTTAAAGACATACTAGACACAGTCTGTTTCTGTAAAATGCATGTGTCACTTTCAAAAGACCAGGCTTGGCGTCACATACATGGTCTGCCTGACTCTGTCCCCCCCACACCTTCTCCTCCTTCCACGCAGACTTCACATTAGAGGTTGTCCTGTAGTCAGGGATGGCATTGCGTAAGCAAGCTTTAGTCATTCTAAAGTCATATGCAGGCTAGGCCTGGTAGTGCACATCTGGAACCCCGACACCTGGGAGGCTGAGGCAGGAGGATCACTGAGTTCAAGGCCAGCCTAAACTACACAGCAAGACCCTGGCTGAAACAAAACAAAACCATATTGCAAACACAATGTCTTAATGGCAGAATTTCCCCCAATTTCTGATTGGAAGGAGGCAAAGGCCTCAACACCACTGGTGCCACATAAATTTTGAGGAAAGCAGAAGTCCTTGAGCACCTGAAAAACTCATGGAATGCTTATCTGAGCAGGCAATATTCATCGTCAACATTTATATTTAAAGTTAATTGTTTATGGAAAATAGATCATTTGAATCGGTTTGTGAACTAAACGTTGGGCATCATTCTTACACCGGCACACACTGAACATACACAGAGCGTGCTCCTGTTTCTGGCCCTTCTTGACAGTCTGTACAGTAAGGTCCCTTTCCCTGCCCCTTGGGGTAATCTAAATGGAACCCAGTCCCCTCGAATACGAGGCACATGCGTATTACTTCCTCAGCCTAAGGTCTTAACTTAAAAGAATGTGTGGTAACTTTTCTTAAAAGACCACTGGGGTGCTCTGCTGCCCGGCCCCTGGCTTGCGTCTCCTTGCCTGCCAGACTTGTGTGGTTCGGGCAGGTGTGCAGCAGATGCTGGGGAAGTGGGACCCAGGTGGGAGTGGGGTAGCTGAGGAGCAGTACTAGAGCAAAATGAAGGAAGTCAAGGACTCTGTTGTTGTTGTTTAATCCCTTTTTTTAAGAGTCTAGAACAACCAGTGCTTTTTGTTTTGATATAGGATGTGGATGATGAATGTTCCAGAAATATGCCTATAACTCAGTTAGTTCATACTTTCGTTAGTATTTATTTCTTTTTTTTTTTTTTTTTTTTTCTGAGACAGGGTCTCCCTTTGTAGTTCAGGCTGGCCCTGAACTCACTATGTAGCCCAGGTAGCCTTGAACTTGCAGCGATCCTCCGACCTCTGCCTCCCAAGTGCTACAATTTCAGGTGTGTGCCTCTACTCCCCGTGAGGTATTCATTAAGTTGCTTAATAAAGCACGTGGTTCACCTTTGTATCGTTCCTGGGGATGAGTCAGTGAATAAAGTGTATGAGATTCCTTTGCTCTCATAGAAGTTACAGTCTGGCAGATGTGAAGTGGGACAGGACTGAAACAGCCGATGATAAGCGGCGTGTTGGAGAACCTTGGGGCGTGTTGGGAGATTATTACCGTGAAAAGCCGGGCAGGGAAAGGAGAGTCCTTAGGGGTGTTGTGGTAGGAGTTGTTACTTTTTAAAATTAGTTGTTTGAAATGGCCTTTTGGAGAAGCAGTGTTTGGTAGGGCTGAAGCAGAGGCACCATCACCTGTGTGGGGAAGAGCTGGAGGGGGAAAGGCTAGGCGGGTGTGGCCTGAAGTGCTCGCGCGTGAAGGAGGCAGGCCCCACCTGCAGCATATTCCTTGCCCCGTTCTTATTCTCCCCATGTGCTGCCGTGTAACTGCTCCTCCTCATTGTTCCTATTTGTGTTGTGCCATACGGCTTACGGATATGTGTCTTCCTGTCACTGGCATTCTCCTTCAGGCGAGTGTGTCTTTTTGAGGTCTTGGCCACGACGCTTCAGGCTCTGTAGGTGCATTCGAAGTAGGATGTACTAAGAAACAGGTATGTGCTATAAAGTATTAATCAAGCTGCAGTGGTAGTAAGCATCTGTGGAAATCAGGTGTTTGTAGGAAGGGCCACAATGTGCAACTCCTTATAAGCTATGACGTAAGACCCGCTTGTGTGTGTCTCCTACAAGCACTGCTCATACTGCGGACAGTCAGTGCAGCTTCCCTAATGCCCCTGTAGGGGTTAACCGTGCAGGTTGCTCTAGTTCTTGTCAGCTTATCAGCCACCAACTATGTGATACAAGTCATATTTTTTCTCTCAAGGCAGAGAAAATCAGAAATGCTGTATGAAGGGCCACATGTGCAGGTATGGATGAAATATCTCAGGGAGGACACGGGCTATGGGTAGACTTCCTGTGTAGCACGGACACACTCACTTTAATTATCTGAATGATTTCCTTGAACCCACTTAAATTTTCTGCCACCATGAAGTTGTTTCTTTGTCTCAAAATGCTGTGGCTGAGTTCTAGTGGCTACATCAGCACCACCTCAAAGTATAGGAGGGTTTCAGTGGCTGTACAGTAGATAGGATTCAATTGAACATAAAAGCATTTGAGTGCTGATTCTGGGAAAGACTTTGTGCTTAAGTACTGCAAACCTTTCACAGAGATGAAGATGTGGTCCCAGCACAGAGGAACTTACGGTCCAGTATGGTCAGTAAAGCTGAGATAATTACCGTCCTGGAGCTGGAGACATAGGAGGGTGAAGATTAATTAGGAAGCAATATCAGGAGACAGTGAGAGCCCACATTTGCAGGAGATGACTTCTGAGGTGTCAAGGAGTGGGTGACTGTGGCTTAGGACTTCACTGAATGACTGGGTTGGAGCAGGTGCAAGGATGTAGCTCCCAATTTGAGCCTGAGTAACTGGCAGGAAGGTTGTACCTCAGTGGAAATAAAGTCAGCAGGAGGAATGGGTTTCATACAAATAATAATCCCACTCATAGGTAGTTTGAACGTCTTAGAATAATAGGAGCCATCTGTGCATGGTTGAACATAACTATGGTAGTTTGGATGAGAGATTGAGCCCTGAGATCGACATTAAAGTGGAAAAGCTAAAATGTGCACATCTATGATTGGGAGACAATTTTGAGAAAATGGAAAATACATCAGTGATAACATCTAGCTAGCAAAGCTTTCAAATGTCACTATAATTACATACTAGTTTTGATGGCACATAAATTCCTACTTTAGGATTAATTTTTATATTTTTCTCTTTGTCTTTTTTTATTTTCCATGTTTTTGAGATAGCACATATATTTATTTTAATGGCATTTATATTTTAGTTGTCACAGCTATGCTCACATCTATCCTAATTATGAATCTTTCTCTCCTTGCTGAATGTCCTGTCCAGGTCCTACATTTTATGCTTTTTCCATACATTGAATTAACTTTTTTTGAGACTGGGTCTCACTGTGTAGTTCACGCTGATCTTGAACTCACTATGTAGCCCAAGCTGGCCTCAGACTCATGGCAGTCTTCCTGCCTCAGTCTTCCAAATACTGGAATTATAGTTGTGTGTCACCATGTCTGGCAATAAATTTAAAAATATTACAGTAAAAGACACAACAACATTAGTTCTCTTCAAAATACTTTTCTGGGCTTTGAACACACTTAACCTATTGCTCTTGCCATTTTCTGCAGCAATTCTGGAAGTCCTCTTTCGTGAGTCCCTTTAGTCGAGCTGTCAAGACTGCTCGAATGTCCTGAATCAGTTGAAAGCATTTCCCTTTCATGGTCATTTGACTTCGGAGAAGAGCCAGGAGTCGCATGATGTCAGATCTGTGAATATCATGAATGGGAACACACGGTAATATTTTTATGTGACAGATATTGCTGCAAAAGGTTGATCAGCAAGTGTGATCAAAAAGCATAGTGAATACTTAAATTAAGAAATTTATCACACTAAATGACACATTGCTATAAATCCCACCCAGAGTACTCAAAATACTCCCTTTGAATGTATTTATGGCACCTTTCTTACCATTGTGTCTTTCAGTAAACTTCAAGAAATTATTTTTTTTTAAATGTAAATATTGCCAGGTGTGGTGGCTCAGGCCTATAATCCCAGCACTCGGGAGGCAGGGGCAGGAGGATTTCTGAGTTCGAGGCTTGTCTGGGCAACATAGTGAGCTCAGAGTCAACTTCAACTACAAAGCAAGACCTTGTCTCAAAAAAAAAAAATATTCAATGAACCTTTGAGTATTCCTTGTATATTACTGTGTGTGTAGCTTCCGTAGTGGAATTAGTTGGCTCCTTCATATCTTTGCTTGAATATTGGCATGATCTAGAAGGAAGGGGAATATACTGGAGAAGAACTTGGGCTTTATTGGTAGTACAATATAACAAGTATCATTTCCTTTACTTGGTCTTTCTGTTTCAGTTTTCTCATGTGATTCTCTATTTCTTTCTTTGTCCTCCTTTCCTCCCCCTACACCACACTGTTTATTGAACCCAGGGCCTTGTGCCTGCAGATAAACATGAGATCATGGTTTCGGGTGCCACCAACCAGGCTCAAGCGAAGATGGTAAACTCACTTTGAAATGTTAGCTTTCAGGTTTACCCTGTGTGTGACTGCTGAGGTATTCAATAGGGAAGTGATTGCAGCTTTGTTGAATAGAGATTAGTCTGCTGGAAACTTGATTTGATGTCACCAATGATAGCTAAAACCTTTGGAGTGGCTTATCAGGAGGAAAATGTGTGGCATAAAGAGAAAGAAACTTTTGAAAGGAATACCGGGAAATAGCCAGGCATTAGAAGGGATGCAAAGAGAAAGAACTATGATAGAGGATTCCAGAAGGTCAGTGTCCCTGGAACAAGAGGACAGAGGACTGTATGGGCCTGAGGTGGGTGACGGTGTGAAATGCTGTGGCGGGGCCCAGTGATTCGGCAGGGCAAGGCAGTGTTTGTGTTTGGCCATCTGTGGATGTGTAGTCACAGGTAACCTCTGTGACACTGTGGCAACTTTTCTGTGGTGGGAACAGAGTGGCGGAGCTGCTGAAGCGGACGCTTACGCCTGGCAGTAGAGGGTCGGAGGGTACCGCATCTCCGCTGAGAGGGCTTTTGTGTTTTCCTTGTGGAGAGGCCCGGGTATGGCCATTCCTGGAAAGCACTGAGCCAGGCGAAGAGGAAGGAGAAGCTAGAGTGACTGGTAGCGGAAGCTCCTGGAGGTTGAGAGGTGCTTCCTCTGACGTGGGGTGAAGTTGGGGGGTTTATACCTGCTGATTGACCGCGTTTTGGTTGCTCAAGTAGAAGGGGAAGTCACCTGCAGAGAAGAGTGTCAGGACTTGGCCCGAGAAATGTGTCCAGAGTAATGACGCAACCCCCTGTTTTCCTCAGTGACTTCATGCCCCGTCCCATCTGGCACTCTGGCAAACTGGAGTGTTAGGGCTCGCTGAGTCTACAAGCTCCCTTCCTTCTCCCTGTCTGCTTAGCTTTCCTCCTTCGCTTCATCACTACCTTCCATCTAATGTTGATCTCAAAGTGAACTTGGCGGTCGTTAATCCTCCCGTTGTGTTTCTGCTTTATGAACCCTTTTGTCTGTGGGTTTTTCCTGTGTTACTGTGTTTACAACAGCTCCCGTCTGTCACTGCTCTCGTGGAAGGTGGAAGTCCCCTTCCTCTTGTGCTTCCACGGACAGTTAAGAGACGCTGAGTGCCAGCTTGCAGTAGGACTAGGGTGAAGCAGTGCTCTGGGGGGGGGGGCCGGAAATTGAAGTCCAGATACAAGGATATAAAAGAGTTTTGACTTTTCCAAAAGTTGTGAAAGAAACAAAGCAGGAAAGCCTGCTTTAGTGTGATGGCCAGGGGATAATGGCGTCCCTGAGGGGTGATACCAACTCTGAAACATGAAAGGTGAAAATGAGCTGACTGTTTATAGAAGAGAAAGGGGAAGTCATATTTGTTGTAATATTTATTGACTTCATAAAAACATTTCCATCGGCATAAGATTACATGCATGAGTAGGAAACTGTGGAACTGTTTGGGATCCATTTGTGCCTTTCCAACCTTCCACTGTTCTTTTTTCTGAAAGCTCTACATGAGATGTGTAACAAGTGATCCTTTTAAGGCAAAAAGATTGCATGTGTGTGTGTGTGTTTTAGAGGTTATTAACTGGCAATGCAATTATTATGACTGAATACCTCATACATATTCCTGGTGGGGTAGAAGAGAGGAGCAATATTCCTGTCACTCAGAAGGATGATGTTTTCTCTGTCCCATTGGTATCAGTGGCTTCTCAGGGCAGCGGTTGTCCAGGGAACAAGGTGGTTCTCTTCATGCACTGATGATACAGCTCAGTGATTCTCAAGATGTTGTTAAAAAACAAACCCAGCCTATTCTTCCAGCCTAGTGAAATTCACCAGTATTTTTAACTTCATGAAGAAAATGCGTATATTTATGAATCTGCCATTATTAGTCACCACCATTATGAATTAGTTCAGATGGTTACTGGAACTATTGTATCAGAAGTAGACATTTGGGGGAGAGATGAAGCTCTGAACTTTGGGCCTTGGTGGGTGACAACAAGTTGACAACAACTTGTTTGAACAACCTTAAACAATTTAATATCTAGCTGAGGACAGAAAACGAAATCCAAATTCCTTGGAAGTAAAAAGAATAGAGGCAGGTACTGAAATAAAGAAGGAGACATTGAAAATAAATTCTGCAGACTTTGTAATTTTTTCTAGGGTTAACCCAAGTAAGGGAACTGAAATCACTGTGCTGGGGCAACATTAGTGGTTTGTTTGTTTTGTAGTTTAAGGTTGTTCAAACAAGTTGTTGTCATTGAAAAATAAGGTGGAGATAGTTAAACCTGAGAAGTGGTAATTAGGCTTCAGGAATTCTTCCATGATACCCTTGCCAAAATTCTTTGAGAAAGGAAAGGTGGTCACAGGTACTGTTCTGGTGTCAAAAAAACAGAGGCTCCTCCAGTTTTTCCTTGCGGCCATTCAAAGGTTGTTGGCCTCAGGATTACAGCCGACTTCTGTGGTCACGTAAATCATGTGCAAAAACTCCACCCCTTTGCCTTTTGGGGAAGTAGTAATATTATCATAGGGATGATTTGGGGTATCTCATTAGGAGTAAGTTCACAACATGGGGAACCTGTGAATGAGATCAGCTTGCTTCATGCCTAGACACTTACTGCTTTTCTGATTAATGTATCTGACAAATACTATCAAGAAGCTTGTTCTCTGGCAAATGACCTTATAGATCTCTGTAAGCAGCCCTGTTCATTTGTACTCGGAATGCTCTTTGGAGTTGTCCATCAACGTTTGGTTTGATTTCCCCCATTATGATTCTTTGCAAGTCGTAGAAGACATCTCTAGTGCTATATGAAATATAAATGATTCCAAGTAAATGGATGGGAATATAGACTGACATCTTAATTTAATAACGTATTTACCGACATTTGAAGGAGAAATACAGATGAGACTACATTAAGAGCTTATTAACATGAACTTTATTTGTGTGTTCACTTGAGACATTCCTGGAACTTAAGGTGGTGTGTGAATTGTAAAAAGGTGCCACTCAAACTGGAGTTAGCCAGACTTTTCTGGTTCTAGGTTCCCCAGTGGCCTTCCATAATAAGAGATATGCTTGGTTTTAAAATATCTTGACCAAGGGATGTGAAGATAGACCGACTCCCATGCATTTGAGCACACCTAGGCACGTTTTTGTTGCCATTTTTCTCAGCTTTTTGAGACAGGGTCTCACTGTGCGGTCTCATTGCTCTTGACTCATTCTTTAGTCCAGGCTGGTCTTGAACTCAAGATAGTCCTCCTGCCTCAGCCTCCTAAGTGTCGGGATTATAGACGTGGGCCACCATATCTGGCCAAATGTTTCTTAGGTAAACAGAATTTGAGTTATCCTCAGTGGGTATTTATTAGCAGTTTACTAATTAGAGAATTTTTCTGTGAATTACTCTTAAAATAAGATCATAGACTTCATATGAAATTGTATTATGGCAAAATATGAACTGAGGCAGAGATTCTGATAGGGAATAATGGATATTGGTAGGTGGGTAGCTCAGTGATAGGACACTTGCCTACTGTGTGTAAAGCCCTGCATTAGATCTTCAGAATGCAGTAGGGGTGCATGAGTGGACAGATGGGTGTGTTCTCCATTAGTGTGGGAATGTGATTATATGTAAGGAGCTTGCTAGTATAATTTATTGGCTGTTCCAACTTGTCTATGGGAAACCATTTGAGAGGAAATGCTTCAGTGAAACTGCTTTATGAAGAGGGTTCTGTTCATTTGTGTGGTATTCCTTGAATGGGTTATAAAGAATTTAATTGACTGCTTGAGAGTTTTATTTTTGTGGTGTTCTGGTATACCTTGTGGATTCTCCCCTTGATTATATCTATATCTCTTCTTTTTTGTCTGCTATTGTATATACATCTCCTTACTGAAATAGCATTTATTCTTTTTTTAAATTGGTTTTATTGGTACATTGTATATATACATTATGATCGCAGTCAATAGCATTCATTCTTTTAGTCAGTATATGCTGGTGCTAAGCCCTGTTGGTAATTGGAATCAGAGGTGAGAACTTTCTTCTGCCACTTAGTATGTATATAACCTCTATAGGTAACCTTACCCTTTGGGTCCCCCCCCCCTTCTCTTTTGGTTGTCTTGAATGTCAGTCACTTTTTTACTTTTTCATTCTGAATGTGGACAGCCTGGGTAGAGTTCCTAAGAAAGTCTAATATTCCTTTAACACTTTTCATAGTTAATTGTGTTCATGAAAATCTAAACATGTGAGCTTTTGCCTAAACTGATTTTGAGGCACACTCTTATCTACACATTACTCATCAAGAAAAAACTACTTACAGCACACATGATATCCTGCTTGGATTGCATGGTATTCGTTCAGGATTCAGAGAGGTTGTAGGGAGAAGGTGTGGGAGTTTTAGTGTTAAAATGGAGCAGAACGACTAACAGGAAAAGATTTTTCACAACGTGGCTGTTTGTTAGTACATCTGAATGCTTGCTTCACTGTGCACCA